>CM075742.1:50063565-50133565 GCA_037974335.1 Prionace glauca
ATAGAGGCGGGTACAATTTTGTCTTTTAAAAAGCTTTGACAGTTACATGGGTGCAATGGGTATAGAGGGATATGGACCAAAGGCAGACAGTTGGGACTAGCTTAGTGGTAAAAACTGGGCAGCATGACCGAGTTGGGCCGAAGGGCCTGTTTCCATGCTGTAAACCTCGACAACTCTATGACATGCACACACACGGTAAGAAGTCTCACTACACCAGGTTAAAATCCAACCGGTTTATTTGATAGTAATTCCACAAGCTTTCGGAAACGGTGTTCCTTCATCAGGTGTGTGGGTTTTACTATCAAATAAACCTGTTGGACTTGAACCTGGTGTTGTGAGACTTCTTACTGTGTTTACCCCAGTCTAACACCGGCATCTCCACATCGTGCACACACACACACGCGTGTAGGGGTAATACATTGACATGGATTGAGAGTTGGTTAGCAGATAGGAAACAGAGAGTAGGAATAAATGTGTCTTTTTTAAAGTGGCCGAGAGTGATTAATGGATCCCACAGGGATCAGTTCTAGGGCCCCAGCTATTCACAACATACATCATTTGGATAATGGAATCAAAAGTAATGTCGCCAAGTTTCTGGCAACACAAAACTTGGTGAAATGAAGAGTGATGAGGAAAATGTAAAGGGACTTCAAGGTGATTCAGACAAGTTGAATGAACGAACAAATACATGGCAGATGCTGTATAATATGGATAAATGTGAAGTTATCCACCTCAGACAAGAAGCAGAATGGCTGGGTATTATTTAAATGGTGATAGATTGGGGAAGGGATCTGGGTGTGCTTGTACAATAGCCACGGAAAGTAATCAAGCAGATGCAGCAAGCGATTTACAAGGCAAATGGTACATTGGCCTTCATTGCAAGAGAACCTGAGTACAGGAACAAGGACGTCTTAGTACAACTGGACAGGGATTTGGTCAGACCATACCTGGAGTGTTGTGTGAAGTTTTGGTCTCCTTATCTAAGGGAGGATAGACTTGGCAGAGAGGGAGTGCAGCAAAGGTTCACCAGAGTGATTTTTGGGATGGCAGGATTGCCGAATGAGGAATGATTGGCTGGGCCAGTATTCACTGGAATTTAGAAGGGATCTCGTTGAAACGTGTAAAATTCTGGCAGGGTTAGACAGACGGGACGCAGGAATGTTGTTTCCTCTGGCTAGAGGCAGGACGGTGGTGTCTAGAAGAAGGGGTCACAGTCTCAGGATACGTGATAGGACTGAGTTGAGGAGAAACCGCTTCGCTCAGAGTGTGGTGAACCTGTGGAGTTCTCTACCACAGGAAGCCAAGTCAATGAATATATTTAAGAAGGAAAGAGTTTTCTGAACTCGAAAGGAATATGGGGAGAAAAGAATCAAGCTTTCTTTAAAGTTAATTTATTTAATGTCGCAAGTAGGCTTACATTAACACTGCAATGAAGTTACTGTGAAAATCCCCTAGTTGCTACACTCCATTGCCTGTTCGGGTACACTGAGGGGGCATTTACCACGGCCAATGCACCCTAACCAGAATGTCTTTCAGACTGTGGGAGGGAACCGGAGCACCCGGAGGAAACCCACGCAGACATGGGGAGAATTTGTAAACTCCACACACAGTGACCCAAGCCGAAAATCAAACCTGGGTCCCTGGTACTGTGAGGCAATATGCTAATCTCTGTGCCACCCAGGTAGTGGGACGATGGTGTTGAAATAGAGAATAGCCATGATCATATTGAATAGTGGAGCAGGCTCAAAGGGCTGAACTTGTATACCCTCCCCCTGGGTTCCTTCCCACCTCCCTGCTCTCCTTTCTAAACTGCCAAAATCCTTCAGGATCCAGGATCCCTGGATCTTGCTCTGGGGTCCCTGGATCTTGCTCTGGGGTCTTTCTCTGGGATCCCTGGATGCTGCTCCGGGATCCCAGAGTCTTGCTTGGGTCTCTTTGCAGTCTTAGCCGCACGCACTAGTGTGCTGTTGGTGTCATTGGGTCTACTGGTCTGTTGGACTCACCAGCAGCTCCCAAGGATGGGTTGTCCTCCCCCAATGAGCGGGGGGTTGGGGGGCGGTGGTGGGTTACTTCAGGCGGGAGAGCGGGCTGACTTCACTTCAAGAGGTGTGCAAACTGAATGTCCCTTCTCTGCGACCCCCTACCACTATCCCCCCCCCCCTCCCCCCCACCTCCCACCTCCCTGGGCCTGGTAATATACTGCCCTCTGTCTTTGGGGTGAGACATAATATCGAAATCATTTACCCACTCACAATGCTCCTCTTCGCTCTCGCTCAGATTTATCCATTAACTCACAGAGCTGAGAAGGTGAGACTATCCAGGAAAACAGAACTCGAGGGCACAGTCTCAAAATAAGGCGGTGGGGGGGGTTGCAGTTTCGAATGGAGTTGAGGAGGAACTTCCTTACTCAAAGGGTGGTGAATCTCTGGAATTCTCTGCCCGTTGGAGTGGTGGGGGCTGCCTTGTTGAATATATTTAAGTAAAAAGTCTGACAACACCAGGTTTTAGTCCAACCGATTTATTTGATAATATTCTCTCCAACCTGTGTTTTACTGTGTTTACGCCAGTCCAACGCCGGCATACCCACATCATGAATATATTTAAGTCACAGGTAGATAGATTTCTGATAGACAGGGGAATTAAGGGTTATGGGGAGAGGACGGGAAAGATCCACTTCAGATCAGCCCTGATCTTATTCAATGGCGGGGCAGGCTTGAGGGGCTAGATGGCCTACTCCTGCTCCTATTTCTTATGTTCTTGTATCACATCGCTGTTTGTCAGGCCTGGTTGTGTCCCGCTGTCCCATATCAGGATAACTAGTTTTTAAAAGGAGTTAATTGGTTTTGAAGTGCGATATAAATGAACCTCTTCACTTCTTTTTGTTCAAATTGCCACTATTCCAAACGACGTGACCATTTCTGCAGCTTTGTTTCACTCAGAACTGTTTACTCCCCACTGAACCATCACCCAGGCTTTTTCCATTACCACTGACTGACTCAATCACCCAATGCATCCCAAACAATGCTCAGGGATCGTGCTAACGCAGCTGTTGATTTGAGATGAAACTATTTTGCAGACGATAAGCCGTCCGTTTCTCGAAGCAGACAGCTTAAATTCCTTGGCTGTATTCAGCAGGGACCCGCAGGGTTGAGTGTGTGCCATTTGATATGCCGGAACCAGTTCAGGGCCCGCTTGTCGCTGAGCTGGGAGTTATTTTTAAATAGAAAGATATTACAATAGTCAACCGTTCTGGCTTTCTGTCACAGCAGCTCGGTGACCTTGAGTTCCAGACACCAGATTCCAAGTGAATATTTAGGGTGGTCGGAATTGGGCAGGTTGATGTTTTATGGGAAGGGGGTCTCGTTACTTCCTGTCTAACCCTTTGCGGGTAGGTCTAAACACATCCTGGGATCACAGCTGAAGCATCTCAACGCAGCTGTGGAAATAAAGCATGTTTCATGTTCATAGAATCCATAGAATCCCGACAGTGCAGAAGGAGGCCATTCGGCCCACCAAATTTGCAATGACTCTCTGACAAAGTGTCTTACTCAGGCTTCCTCCTCATAGCCCCACATATTTACCTCACTAATCCCTCTAACCTACACATCTTGGAACGCTAAGGAGCAATTTAGAACGTCTAATAAGAACATAAGAAATAGGAGCAGGAGTAGGCCATCTGGCCCTTCGAGCCTGCCCCGCCATTCAATAAGATCATGGCTGATCTGTCGTGGCTCAGTTCCACTTTCCCGCCCTCTCCCCATAACCCTTAATCCCTTCTCTTATCAAAAACCCATCAACCCGTTTCTTAAAAATATTTAGCGAGGCAGCCTCCACCACTTCAACGGGCAGAGAATTCCAGAGATTCACCACCCTTTGAGTGAAGAAGTTCCTCCTCAACTCTGTTCTAAACCGCCCCCCCTTTATCTTGAGGCTTACTGTCTTTTCTGAGTGGGAAGAGTCTCTCCACCTCTATCCTATCCATCCCATTCATCATCTTATACGTCTCAATGAGATCTCCCCTCATTCTTCTAAATTCTAACGAGTACAAGCCTAGTTTATTCAGCCTCTCCTCATAGCTCAATCCCCTCAACTCCGGTATCAGCCGAGTAAACCTCCTCTGCACTCCCTCCAGGGCCAAAACATCCTTGCGCAGGTGCGGCGCCCAAAACTGCACACAGTACTCCAGCTGCGGCCTCACCAATCTTGGGACACTAAGGGACATTTTAGAATGGCTAATCCCCCTAATTTAAACATCTTGGGACACCAAGAGGCATTTTAGCATGGTTAATTTGCCTAACCCAGACAGCTTGGGACACTAAGGGGAATTTTAGCATAGCTAATCCTCTTAACCTACACATCTTGGGACACTAAAGGGCTATTTAGCATGGCTAATTCGCTAATCTACACATCTTGGGACTATGGTAGGAAACCAATGCACCTGGAAAAAACCCATGCAGATACAGGGGAAATGTGCAAACTCCACATTAGTTGCCCAAGGTTGGAAATGAACCCGGGTCCCTGGCAGTGGTGCTAACAACTATGTCTCATTGAAAGGAGCTTCCCAGAAAAAGGAAGCCTAGCCCTCAAAATGTAATTATATTTACAAAGTCAGTCAAGGTCACATGAAGCCTGTTTGATTTTATTGACGTTCTTCTCCCCCGCAAGTAAACTGTCCCAGTTCTACTTTCCGAAATCCCTAACCTCTTGTGTCTGATTGCCCCTGCCTGGCAGATTGTACTGTACATTCATTATCCTTGCCCTCCTGGAGTACGATGGAAATATCTCTGCTTAAATTATTTCTCTCCGATTATAGTTGGTGTCCTCTGGTTGTCCTGGCTGCACTTTGAAGCAAGATTCAGAACTTTTTTCCCAGCTTAGGGTTGCAATGGAATGAGGGGTGAGAACAAATGGAGTGGAGGTTTGAGACTGGTCCAGAAATAGAATGGAATGATCAGAGCAGCAAAAGAGGGGAGAGGCATATCGTACTGGCCAGCTGTTCACAGGGCACAAAGGAGGAAGTGAGAGCTTAGAAATGGAAAAAGGAAAAAAATGTATATAAAGTCATAAAAATAGATAATATACAAGTCCAAAGATGTGTGTGTTTGGTTGATTGACCATGCGAAATTGCCCTTAGTGCCGGAGGGATTAACAGGGTAAATATGTGGGGTTATGGGGATCGGGCCTGGGAGGGATTGTTGTCAGTGCAGGCTCGATGGGCCAAATGGCCTCCTTCTGCACTGCAGGGATTCTATAAATAAGATGGGGTGCTGTTCCTCCCGTTTGCGATGGGGTTCGCTGGAACGTTGCAAATGGCCAAGGATGGACATGTAGACAGGAGAGCAGACGGCGTGTTTCAAATGGCAAGTGACAGGAAGGTCTGGGTCCTGTTTGTGGACGGGCGGAAGGTATTCGGCAAAGCGGTGATCCAGCCTGTGTTTGGTCTCTCTGCTTCACCTGAGGGGAATGTTTGGGCTTTGGGATGGTGAGCAGGGAGGAGGCAGAGGGGGACAAGTGTTGTATCTTCAGCAAACTCCCACAAACGGTGATGTGACAACAACTAAAGAACCTGTTCCTGCACTGTTAATGACAGGTTCAATAATCGCCACAGAGCACTGAGGGTACCTCTTTCTTCCTCTCCAAAATAATGCCAGCTGGATCTTTTACCCATTCTGGCAGAAGGCTCCCTTGATTTAATGTTTCCATCTAAAGCCGGCACCTCTGACAGTGCAGCACTCCCTCAGTACCGCACTGGGAGTGTTTACCCTGATCCGGTCCTGGAGTGGAACTGGAGCCTTGTGATTCCGAGATAAGTGTGTTATAACTGAGCCATTGGTTACCACGCACTAATCAGAGCAGCCCTGATATTACTCTCGCTACCTTGGCAGGATGGGAGGAGATGCAGATAAATGTCCATTTTACCTCCCATCAGTTTGAAAAATTGCAGCAGAGAGCTGGGGAAGAGAGTGACGACTAGTGAGAGTGCAGGGGTGGGACTGGGTGCTGGGGGAGATTGTAGATTGGGACAGCAGTTTGCCAGGGTGGGATTTTTGAGGAGTAGAGTGTTGACAGTAAGTAAAGGAAATATCTGAGGAGAGGTAACCCTTTACAGTAGAAGCTGGCATGGGAGCCAGGAGAGGATGTGGAGCGATTTCTCAGAGTAGGGTTGAGGGAGCAGGACATGAGTCTCACAGATAAGGTGAGCTCAGGAAAGACATGAAGGGAGATACAGAAAGATTAGGTGGCACAGTGGCTAGCACTGCTGCCTTACAATGCCAGGAGCCCAGGTTCAATTGCCAGCTTGGGTCACTGTCTGAGTGGAGTCTGCACGTTCTCCCTGTGTCTGCGTGGGTTTCCACTGGGTGCTCCAGTCTGCTCCCACAGTCCAAAGATTGGTGCATTGGCCATGCCAAATGGACCCTAGTTTCGGGGGATTAGCAGGGTAGATGTATGGGGTTATGGGAATAGGGTGAGATTGTTGTTGGTACAGAATTGATGGGACGAATGGTCTCCTGTACTGTAGGTATTGTATGATGCTATGATATGAGTTCAGGGTCCAAACAAGGAGCAATCTTTGGGGGTGTTTAACTTGGTGGAATGTGGACGGAAGCTGGATGGATCATTTCAATCTTAGCAATGAAAAGGTCCATGAGCTGTTCGCACTGTTGGTGGGGGGGAGGATGGAAGAGAGGGAATAGAAGCTGGAGAAAACATTTATCAGCCCAGAAGATTGTTGCTCTCTCTCGGAATGTGAGCATCACCGGTAAGGCCAGCATTTGTTGCCTATTCCGAATCGCCAATCATCAATTGGAAATCTTAATGCAATCGGTCAGATTCAACATTGTTTTGTGAGAGGGAAAGCGTATTTGATTTATTTATTGGAATTTTTTGAGGGAATAACAAGGAGATAGAGGGGGCACCAATGGATGTGCTGTACTTAGATTGCCAGAGGCAGTTGAGAAGGTGCCACAACAAATAAAGCCAAAGTAAAGCCTGGGAGGTCACGTGTTAGCATGGATGGAGGATTATTTAGCAATCGGGAGACAGGGGCTGGGATTTTCAGGCCCCGTTTTCTTCGGATAAGGTTAGCGACAGGATTGGAAAAGCCAGCGAGATGCAATTTTCCCCTCCCTTTGCCAGTGATGTAACGCATTTCCCAAATTAATTTCCATACATTTAGAACATAGAACATTACAGCGCAGAACAGGCCCTTCGGCCCACGATGTTGCGCCGACCAGTTACAAAACAATGACCCACTAGCCTAAACCAATCCCTTTTCATCCATAAACCTATCCACAGATCTCTTAAACGCCCCCAAACTAGGAGCATTTACAACTGCAGCAGGCAGGGCATTCCAGTCCCTCACCACCCTCTGGGTAAAGAACCTACCCCTGACATCCGTCTTGTAGCTACCCCCCCCCCTTAATTTAAAGCCATGCCCCCTCGTGCTAGCTTTCTCCATCCGAGGAAAAAGGCTATCACTGCCCACCATTATCAGACCTCAATGCCTGGATCATACCCCCTTGCTGTAAGGAAGTCCATTCACGTCAGCGTGAGGGCAGACGGGTGTGAAACCCAAGTGGTCACCCAAGGCAGGCACCTGGTGAACAGACCGCCCATTGGAACTCCAGGCGGGGTGCATCGCTTAGGGGGAAGAGGGTCATTCCTGGGCACAGCTCCCTGGCACTGTATGGAGGTTCTACCCATAATTGGGATGGAGAGTAAGTTGTGAAGAGGACATAAAGACTCTACAAAGGGATGTAGATGCATTGAGTGTGTGGACAAAAATTCATCAATGGAATTTGATACAGGAAAATGTGAACTTGTCCATTTTGGCAGGAAGAATAGAAAACCAGTGTGCTACTAACATGGAGAGAGATTGCAGAACTGTAACTTACAGAGGGATCTGGGTGTCCTAGTATATAAACCACAAAAAAAATTATGCATGTACAGCAAGTTATTCAAAAGACAAATGGAATGTTGTCGTTAATTACAAAGAAATGGATGATATAAATAGGAATTTTTGCTAAAATTGCTCAGGGCATTCACGAGACCACATCTGGAGGATTGAGTAAAGCTTTGGTCATTTAAGAAATGGGTTAGCAATGCAGAGAAGGTTCACTTAACTGATTCCTGGGAGAAGGGGGTTGCCTGATGAGGAAAGATTGGACAGGATGGGCCTGTATATGCTGGAGTTCCGGAGAATGAGAGATGATCTCACTAAAACATATCCTGAGGGGAGTTGGCAGTGTGGATGCTGAGAAGATGTTTGCCCTTGTGAGGGAGACTAGAACTAGGCAGCTCAGTCTAAAGAGTCTCCCATTTAAAAAAAGTAAAGTTTATTTAATAGTCACAAGTAGGCTTACATTAACAATACAGTGAAGTTACTGTGAGAATCCCTTAAATATCATACTCCGGCACCTGTTCAGGTACATTGTGGGAAAATTTAGCATGGGCAATGCGTCTAACCAGCACATCTTTAGGAGGAAACCCATGCAGACATGGCAAGAACATGCAAACTCCACACAGACAGTAATCGAAGCCAGGAATTGAACCCAGGTCCTTGGTGCTGTGAGGCTGCAGTGCTAGCCACTGTGCTATCGTGGATTTAAGCTGGAGATGAGAAAAAAATATTTTCTTTTCAGAGGGTTGTGAGTCTTTTGGAGCATTTTTCCCCGGAGAGTGATGGAAGCTGGATCAATGAATATTTTTAAGACTGAGCTAGGTAGATTTTTAACTAAAAAGGAGTTCAAAGGTTATTAGGAGTAGACAGAATGTGGAGTTAAAGCCACAATCATAATCTCCATGAATGGTGAGCAGATTCAAGGGGCTGAGTGGCCTACTCCTGTTCCTAATTGATAAGTTGCCCCTGAACTGAGTAGCTTGGAGTTTGCATGTTCTCCCCATGTCTGCATGGTCCCTTAACTGAGTAGCTTGGAGTTTGCATGTTCTCCCCATGTCTGCATGGTCCCTGAACTGAGTAGCTTGGAGTTTGCATGTTCTTCCCATGTCTGCATGGTCCCTGAACTGAGTAGCTTGGAGTTTGCATGTTCTCCCCATGTCTGCATGGTCCCTGAACTGAGTAGCTTGGAGTTTGCATGTTCTCCCCATGTCTGCATGGTCCCTGAACTGAGTAGCTTGGAGTTTGCATGTTCTCCCCATGTCTGCATGGTCCCTTAACTGAGTAGCTTGGAGTTTGCATGTTCTCCCCATGTCTGCATGGTCCCTGAACTGAGTAGCTTGGAGTTTGCATGTTCTTCCCATGTCTGCATGGTCCCTGAACTGAGTAGCTTGGAGTTTGCATGTTCTCCCCATGTCTGCATGGTCCCTGAACTGAGTAGCTTGGAGTTTGCATGTTCTCCCCATGTCTGCATGGTCCCTGAACTGAGTAGCTTGCTGGACTATTTCAAAGGAAAACCGCATTGTTGTGGACCTGGAGTTGCAAGTAGGCCAGACCAGGTAAGGATGGCAGATTTCCTTCCCTAAAGGATATTAGTGAGCCAGATAAATGTTTATAATAATTGAATATAGTATCATTACAATCAGCATTTTATTCTGGATTTATTCATTGAATTCAAATGTCACCAGCTGCTATGGTGAGACTTAAACCCATGACCCCAGAGCTGGATAACTAGTCCAGTGACATTACCCTCTCCCCAAGAAGGCCGGAATATCTTTGTATTCCAGGCTGCTCTTGGAGCAGCGAATGTAGCAGAGAGAAGCTTGATCAGACCAGATCCAGCTAACTGCTATTTGGAGGCTTTACTGGCTGTTCTATTTGTCTCTATTGGAACAGCGGCTACACTCCAAAAACGTTTGTTTGGCTGTGAAGTGTTTTTTTTTCAGACATCCTGAGGTTGTGACAGGTGGAATTTTTTAATTCCTTTCTCTTTTCCAGTAACATTTGCAGTGTTTGAAGGGAAGGGCCATCCGTAAGTTCCAGCAGCGTTAACAGGGGGCAGGGGTCTGAGCGGAGAATTGTTTTCTTCCAAAGCACCCTCGGGGGTGATTTTGATCGAATCTGCGGGTGTGGGTAGGTGACGGGATGGGAAGCTGGTTATACGCTTGCCCATGGAAGCTATATATCAGGAAGAGTTTCTATCCACCCCAATGTGTCAGCTCGGAATAAAGTTGCCCCTCCCTGGACCTCACTAACTGTGCTTTGGATGGAACAGTTATTTTCCAGTCTGGGGCAGGCTCATTCAGTGCTAATTGGGATCCAAATGTCCTGTGGCGTGCGTCTAAAGTTAAACTGGATGCTGGGTTCACTGTTTAGCTCAGACATAGAGGGGTGGGTAGGAAGGTGGCAGGTGAGGTCAATTGGTGGATAGGTAGATGTGCAGGGGTAGAGCAGGGGCTGGGTACAGTGTTCCTTCAGAGTTGGCGCACTCGAATGTAGGGACTCAATGTGGCGAGGTGATGCGTTTTGGTAGGAAGAGCGTGGAGAGACGACATACAATAAGGGATAAAATAAGGGGTGCAGGGGCAGAGGGATCTGGGTGTCTTTGTGCAGAGATCATTGAAGGTAGAGAAAGGATTAACAAAGCATACCCATTATTAATAGGGGCAGAGAGTACAATGGCAAAGAGTTAGAACATAGAACATAGAACATGTGCATGAGTCGCAAAAACCCAGCTTGCAGGTGCAGCAGGTGGTCAGGAAGGCGAATGGGATGCTGGCCTTCATAGCGAGGGGGATTGAATATAAAAGTAGGGAGGTCTTGCTGCAGCTGTACAGGGCATTGGTGAGGCCGCAGCTGGAGTACTGTGTGCAGTTTTGGGCGCCGCACCTGCGCAAGGATATTTTGGCCTTGGAGGGAGTGCAGAGGAGGTTTACTAGGCTGATACCAGAGTTGAGGGGATTGAGCTATGAGGAGAGGCTGAATGAACTAGGCTTGTACTCGTTAGAGTTTAGAAGAATGAGGGGAGATCTCATTGAGACGTATAAGATGATGAATGGGATGGATAGGATAGAGGTGGAGAGACTCTTCCCGCTCAGAAAAGACAGTAGGACTAGGGGGCACAGCCTCAAGATAAAGGGGGGACAGTTTCGAACAGAGTTGAGGAGGAACTTCTTCACTCAAAGGGTGGTGAATCTCTGGAATTCTCTACCTGTTGAAGTGGTGGAGGCTGCCTCGCTAAATATTTTTAAGAAGCGGGTTGATGGGTTTTTGATAAGAGAGGGGATTAGGGTTATGGGGAGAGGGCGGGAATGTGGAACTGAGCCACGACAGATCAGCCATGATCTTATTGAATGGCGGGGCAGGCTCGAGGGGCTGGATGGCCTACTCCTGCTCCTATTTCTTATGTTCTTAAGTTCTTATAACAGTGCAGTACAGGCCCTTCGGCCCTCTGTTGCGCCAACCAGTGGAACCAATCTAATAACCCTCTAACCTAAACTATTCCAATGTTATCCATATGCCTATCCACTGACCATTTGAACGCCCTTAAAGTTGGTGAGTCCCCAACTTGCTGCAGGCAGGGCATTCCACACCCTTACTACCCTCTGTTTTGTATAAGTTCAGGAAAAAAAAAAATGGGTAAACCTCAACTGGAATATTATATAGAGTTTTGGCTTCAACACTGTAGGAAAGCATTGCAGAGAATGCAAAAAAGGTCACAAGGATAGTTCCAGAGATGAGAAACTTCAATTATGAGGATAGGTGGGAGAGGTTGGGACTGTTCTCCTTGAAGAGAGAAAAGAGATCTGACTGAGATGCTCAAAATCATGAGGGGGGGCTGGAGAGAGTAGATCCTGCTCAAAAAAGGATCAAGGGATGAGAGGGAACAGATTTAAAATTATTGGCGAAAGAGGCAACTGTGAGGTGAGAAAAGATCTTTTTCACACGGCCAGTGGTTTGGGTCTTACTACCTGAACGGGAGGTGGAGGTAGCTTCAGTTGAGGCATTCAGGAGGGTATTAGATGGTGGTTTGAATAGAAACAATGTGCAGGGGTATGAGGCAAAGGTAGGGGAATGGCACTAAGTCACATTTGAAGAGCTTGTACAGCCATGATGGACCATGGGCTCCTTCTGCACCACAACAACTCTGCAAATCTATGATTCTTTGGGTGTGCAGGGTAGGGATGCATCGGTTCTGGAACTGAGTGTTACTGACAGTCGCTTGTTTACACCGAGCTCACTCACTCACTCACTGCATCGCCCTTACTGATGCTCAGAGAAGGCAGTGTGTCAGCACTTGAAGCTGTACAAGGGAGATGGCAGCCTGCACCACCTCCCCCTGAAGACTCATTAACATCACATGGAAACACTCAGTCACGGAAGCTTTTACATTAATCACTCATCCTCTACAAACAGCATCCTCTTCTCCCCAGCCCGTTTCATAGTCACTGTCACAAAGGAAGTCATTTGATGAGAGTCATTTCTACACCGTGACAGACACCGAGAGATTCAAACATATAAAATAGAGGAAGAGTTGGTCTTGGATTTGGGAAGCTAACATGTTCCTGGAATTTGGAAAGGAAAGACATGGTAAGTTCACAAGAGAGCTGAAGAGAGATATTTTTTGAGGCTGCAGCGAGTTGGTGATGGAAGATTTGAAGGAACTTGAGAGAGAATCATTTCAGCTCACATGTGACCCAGGAACTGGCGTTGGGAGGCCAATGATTTGTTGGAATAGGATCCAGGGAGGAGGAAATGGGATAAATTCAGAGAAAGATGAAAGGTCAGGTGGTCAGAGGGCCAAGAACAATTACAATAACCAGAATAGCAATATCGGCTTTAAGGGCAATTGGGGCTCTGAGAATTAGGCATGCTGGGAACTTTGGTCAAGTTATAACTAAAACGCAGATGCAGAAATTGTTACATAAGAACATAAGAAATAGGAGCAGGAGTAGGCCATCCAGCCCTTCGAGCCTGCCCCGCCATTCAATAGGATCATGGCTGATCTGTCGTGGCTCAGTTCCACTTTCCCGCTTTCTTCCCATAACCCTTAATCCCCTCTCTTATCAAAAACCCATCAACCCGCGTCTTAAATATATTTAGCGAGGCAGCCTCCACCACTTCAACGGGCAGAGAATTCCAGAGATTCACCACCCTTTGAGTGAAGAAGTTCCTCCTCAACTCCGCTCTAAACCGTACCCCTCTTTATCTTGAGGCTGTGCCCCCTAGTCCTACTGTCTTTTTTGAGCGGGAAGAGTCTCTCCACCTCTATCCTATCCATCCCATTCATCATCTTATACGTCTCAATGAGATCTCCCCTCATTCTTCTAAACTCTAACGAGTACAAGCCCGGTTTATTCAGTCTCTCCTCATAGCTCATAGTTGTGAGTCGTGACCTGGCCTGTGGACTATGACCTGACACTTCCTGTGCTAACCAAATATAGGAAGTTGTTTGGGTTATGTTGGACTTCTTGGCACCAAGATTTACCACCATGCCCATATATGGGTTAAGGCTATGCAGTTTAGGCTGAGCATTATGGATTTTTCACAAGTTCCTCCATTGACCTCCCCTCAATCTGGTTTCCAATGTGGAGTGCCGTTAGCGTAGACAAGGGTCATGGGTGGAGGAGGGGACTCACAATGTTTGAAATGGCGGGGTGGGCTCGTTGGGCTGAAGGGCCTGTTTCCCGTGCTGTGTTGTTCTTTGTTCTTGACCTGATCAAACAATGTGATTGGATTCCGGAAACATCATTGGCTGAGTGCCAGAGAACTTTCTGGAAGATTGGGACCATTTGGGGATAAATGATATGTTTCAGTCTTTTGTCTTCAATGGAGACCAACCATAGAAAGTGTGCCCTGAAGGGGCATCTTCAGAGAATCTACATCAGGAATAGGCTTGGCCACTTTGTTCTGAACTGGGTTGTATTTGTTTTCAGACAAAGAGTTAAAGTTAAGGGTTAAAGACTCGAAGTGTTGTAACTATTTGAGTTTGGTACCTAAACTGTTAAATGAATGAAAGTTTAGTTAAGTGAATTTGAATCAACTGAGACACGACAGATCAGCCGTGATCTTATTGAATGGCGGGGCAGGCTCGAAGGGCTAGATGGCCTACTCCTGCTCCTATTTCTTATGTTATACTAAAAGTATCTGGAAAGAGATTTAGAATCGAACAACAGCCATTCAGCCCATCGAGTTGGCACCAATGCAACCCCACCCAGGCCGTAAACCCACATACTTACCCTGCTAATCTCCCTGACACTAGGATCAATTTAGAATGGTCAATCACCCTACACATCTTTGGACTGTGGGACGAAACCGGAGCACTCGGAGGCAACCCCCACAGACATGGGGAGAATGCACAAGCTCCACATAGACACTGACCCGAGACGGGAACTGAACCTGGTTCCCCGGTGCTGTGAGGCAGCAGTGCCACTGTGCCGCTAATTTAAGTTTAATGCGGGATAACAGAGCTATAGGGAAGAAGGGAAAATTAGGGGAAGTTTGGTCTGATAGGCTAGGGGGAAGAAGCAGAGGCTGTTGAACAGGTTTTTATAACATTAGTCAAAAAAAAAGACCATAAGTTCTTCACACTTATTGCTGGAACTGAGGTTGGAGGGGAAAACTGGAGCAGAGAAGCCTGCGTTATCTTACAGGAGTGGGTAGTTTTCAGGGTGGGGGGGGGGGGGGGGCAGGACCTGATCATATTCCATATGGTTCAGGGAGAGGATAAATGACTAAAACAAGCTGTCCACCAAATATACACTCCTTGGCCTGAAGGGATTAAAGCTGAGGATATACTGGGGGAATAGCTAAGGTGAGACAGGGCAATGGTTTTAATGGGGACAAGGGCATCAGTTATTTTTGAGATGATGGTATTTAGCAAATTGATAGCTGTAGAAATGGTTGTGTAAAAAAAAAAGCAATGCATTCATAACCTTTTTACTATGTTAAGGTTCACCTAAAAGGCAATAAAAGTGTCAAACATCCAGACTCTTGTCAGAATTAATAACAAAAGCCACAAATGTTTGAAACCACTTAACCTTGTGTAAATAAATATTGTGCAAATTATTGCACAGATCAGAGAATCTGAATCAAGATTTTTCTTTTCTTTAATGGGGGGATGCAGTTGTTTCAACAAGAAAAATGTTGGATCCACAGCTATACACTCTTAGTCAGAGTCTTGTGAGACCATTTGGGAATGAGGCAGTTATAGTTGGAAAGCTGCCAGAATGTACGCTGGAGCTGAGGTTTAGGTGTGAAGTTAGATCATCGAACCCTACAGAGTAGAAAGAGGCCCTTCGGCCCATCGAGTCTGTACCAAACACAATCCCACCCAGGCCCTACCCCCATATCCCGACATATTATACCCACTAATCCCTCTAACCTACGCATCCCCAGACACTAAGGGGCAATTTCTTAGCATGGTCAATCATCCTAACCTGCACATCTTTGGTGTCGGGGGACTAGCTCGGATAAATGCATGAGGTTATGTGGATAGGGGCTGGGTGAGATTGTGGTTGATGTTGACACGATGGGCTGAACGACCTCCCACTGCACTGTAGGATTCTATGATAAGTTGTGGGAATAAGCTACTGGAAGTGATGTTAAAAAAAAACAGAACTTCCATCCAAGGCCGGAGATTTCTGTAGTGATGTAAAGGAAACATGAACTAATACATATCAAGATCCATGAGCTGTGACAATATCCTTCGTGAAATAGTTCAAACCTTCCTCTCAGCTTCACTCAAGTTTAGTCCCATCTTGTTTCTGTCTAATTTCATCCAATATTCTAACAAAAGGTAGCATGATTTAAGAACATAAGAACATAAGAAACAGGAGCAGGAGTAGGCCATCTGGCCCTTCGAGCCTGCCCCGCCATTCAATAAGATCATGGCTGATCTGTCGTGGCTCAGTTCCACCTTCCCGCCCTCTCCCCATAACTCTTAATCCCCTCTCTTATCAAAAACCCATCAACCCGCTTCTTAAAAATATTTAGCGAGGCAGCCTCCACCACTTCAACGGGCAGAGAATTCCAGAGATTCACCACCCGTTGAGTGAAGAAGTTCCTCCTCAACTCTGTTCTAAACTGCCCCCCCTTTATCTTGAGGTTGTGCCCCCTAGTCCTACTGTCTTTTTTGAGCGGGAAGAGTCTCTCCACCTCTATCCTATCCATCCCATTCATCATCATATACGTCTCAATGAGATCTCCCCTCATTCTTCTAAACTCTAACGAGTACAAGCCTAGTTTATTCAGCCTCTCCTCATAGCTCAATCCCCTCAATCCCCTCAGCCTAGTAAACCTCCTCTGCACTCCCTCCAGGGCCAAAATATCCTTGCGCAGGAGCGGCGCCCAAAACTGCACACAGTACTCCAGCTGCCAATTTCATCTGCCAATCTTCATTACATCCCAAATATTTCATAGATTTCCAGACACACAAACCTGTTCATTGGCATCAAGTGATCAGGAGATTAGAAAGATTACCACAATTGACTACAAAGGGTTATGAACGAAGCCCAGTCCATCACTCAGACCAGCCTCCCATCCAATGGCTCTGTCTACACTTCCTGCTGCCTTGGAAAAATAGCCAGCATGATTAAGGACCCCATACAACCTGGACAAACTTTCCTCCGCCTTTTTCCATCAAGAAAAAGATACAAAAGTCTGAGATCATGTACCAGCCGACTCAAGAACAGCTTCTTCCCTGCTGCCATCAGACTTTTGAATGGACCTGCCTCGCACTAAGTTGATCTTTCTCTACACTTGAGCTATGACGGTAACACTACATTCTGCACTCTCTCCTTTCCTAAACCTAAACATGTTTATTGTTTTTGTCTGTATAGTGCTCGAGAAACAATACTTCTCACTGTGTACCAATCCATGTGACAATAATAAATCAAATCAAAGATAATAAAGGATTTGACTTCTCTAAATTAGCAAGGCTAGGGCAGTAAACATATTGATTCTTTGCGATAATGGACTAGATTTCTCAAATTAATATTGAGACAAAGGAAGAAATTGCATCAGCCACGCAAGTTTGAAATGATCACTAAGATGGATTGAGATAGAGTTAGTCAATTCCAGTGAAGCTGTAGATCGTACACTTCAGCTTTGTTAAAAATGTTTATGATCGATTGAAACAGACAATGTTTGCTGGCAGTCTCCAATTGTCCGAAATATACTGCACATTTCTGCATTGCCAGATTGGTACATTTCAATATAAAGAATATAAGTACAAATAACATAAATTAATTACCTTCATTAAGGTAGGCAAGTCCCCAGGACCAGATGGGATCTATTCCAGGTTACTGCAGGAGGCAAGGGGAGAAATAGCTGGAGCCTCAACAGATATCTTCACATCTTCTTTGACTACAGGTGAGGTTCCAGAGGTCTGGAGAATAGACAACGTTGTTCCCTTGTTTAAGAAAGGAAACAGGGATATTCCAGCAAATTTTAGGCTGGCGAGCCTGATGTGGAGAATCTTTTGGAAAAGGTACTGAGGGACAGGATATATGTACGTTTGGAGGAAAATGTATTAGTTAGTAATAGGCAGCATGGTTTCTACACGGGGAAGGTCATCTCTCAGCAACTTGATTGAGTTTTTTGAAGAGATGACAATGAGAGTCGATGAGGGAAGGGCTGTGGATGTAGTTTATATAGAGGTTAGTAAGGCATTTGACAAGGTCCCACATCACAGATTGGCACAAAAACTAAAATCACATGGGATTCGGGATGGACTGGCTAGATGGATACAGGACGGGCTTGGTTTAGGGGACAGAGAGTAACGGTGGAAGGGTGTTTTCCAGAATGGAGATCTGTAGCTGAAGGTGTTCCACAGGAATCAGTGCTGGGACCTCTGTTGTTTGTAGTATGTACAAATGATCTCGAGGGAAATGTGGGTGGGTTTGATTAGTAGATTTGTAGGTGGCACAAAGATTGGCAGAGTTGCTGATAATGCCAGGGATTGTCAGAGGAAGTAGATAGATTGTTGACCTGAGCACAGAAATGACAGATGGAATTTCATCCGGACAAACGCGAGGGGATACATTTTGGAGGATCAAATTTAGGTGTGAATTATACTGTAAATGGCAGAATCCTTAAGAATATTAATATATTCTTAAGGATTCTGCCATTTACATTAACCTGTTCCTAAGGATGGTGATGTGCAGCTCCATAGTTCCGTAAAAGAGGCAACTTTACTGGCCAAGGTGATTAAGAAAGCATGTGGCACGATTGCCTTCATTAACCGGGGCACTGAGTACAGGAGTTGGATATCATGATGCAACCATATAAAAGCTTGGTTAGGCCGCATTTGGAGTACTGAGTGCAGTTCTGGACACCACACTTACCAGAAGGACATGGAAACTTTGGAGAGAGTGCAAAGAAGGTTCACTCGGATGTTGCCTGGTCTCGAGGGTGTTGGCTACGAGGAGGGGTTGAATAAACTAGGGTTGTTTTCACTGGAAAAATCAAAACTGGGCCCGATAGAGCTCTACAAAATTGAGAGGAACAGACAGGGCGGATAGTCCTGCACCTAATAGGCAAATAAGAATAGGGTTTTGGTGAGGTACTGTCCCAGAGGCCTACTCAACACCACCCCTCTGCCTCCTGCCACTGTTGAGCTACACCCCAATATGAGTTCATAAGAACATAAGAACATAAGAAATAGGAGCAGGAGTAGGCCATATAGCCCTTCGAGCCTGCCCCGCCATTCAATAAGATCATGGCTGATCTGTCGTGGCTCAGTTCCACCTTCCCGCCCTCTCCCCATAACCCTTAATCCCTTCTCTTATCAAAAACCCATCAACCCGTTTCTTAAAAATATTTAGCGAGGCAGCCTCCACCACTTCAACGGGCAGAGAATTCCAGAGATTCACCACCCTTTGAGTGAAGAAGTTCCTCCTCAACTCCGTTCTAAACCGCCCCCCCTTTATCTTGAGGCTGTGCCCTCTAGTCCTGCTGTCCTTTCTGAGCGGGAAGAGTCTCTCCACCTCTATCCTATCCATCCCATTCATCATCTTATACGTCTCAATGAGATCTCCCCTCATTCTTCTAAACTCTAACGAGTACAAGCCTAGTTTATTCAGCCTCTCCTCATAGCTCAACCCCCTCAACTCCGGTATCAACCTAGTTGAGGGGATTGAGTTCAGGGCTGGAGGGGAGAAAACTGACTAAAACTCAGGCACTGAAACAGTTTTCAGGTATTTCCTTGGTTTGGCTTTGGCTAAAATAGCAGGCGTCCGAAACAGAGATGGATTTACAGCTGGATTTACACGGAACGGAGGACAATGTTTGCTCACTGCTCTGTCAATGTGGGCCCTGAGTCGCTGCTCTCCGTAATGTAAACAGATGCAGCAGTAAAAGCTTCATGGGTGATTCAGCTTCTGTTAACTGAGAGCCCGCGGATCATTAATTGAACAGGAGTGCGGGAAGAGTGTGTAATATTAGATCCAAGGCAGGAGGGAAGTGCTGACTACACCAGTGACCAGCTGGGGCATGATTTGTATGCATTGATGTTTAAAATTTGTTTTAATTCTTGAGGCCTTGAGGAAAATGCTTTTGTGCCAGGTAATTACAACAACTAGATTCGCCAACTGTGATTAAACGTATCTTAAGTATATAAGATAATGAAGGGAATGGATAGAGTTAATAGTGAGAGACTGCTCCCTAGACTGAGTACGAACACGCGAGGTCATAATTTAAGGGTGAGGGGGGAGAGGTATTATTTGGAGGTGAGAAGAAGGTTCTTTACGCAGAGAGTTGTAGGGGTCTGGAACGCGCTACCGAGTAGGGTGGTGGAGGCAGGAACATTGGACTCGTTTAAGATGCAGTTAGATAGGCACATGAGTGAAACGAGAATGGAGGGATATGGTAGGGGATATTAAATAGGGTTAAACCTCAGGAGACACCGGAAAGGCAGGCTGTAAGATTAATATTTTTGACTTTATTCCACAGGTGGAGGTCCACCTCGTGTCAAACGAGGGGCATTCACACGGCGGGTCGTGCGTGGGCTGCTCTTGGAAGTTCCAGGAGTGGCCTAGTACTTCATGTCGGTGTGTGTGCTTGATCCTGGACCGGTAGATGGGCACCGCAACAGCTCAGTGACTAGCACTGCTGGCTGTGCAGGCACATGGATTTGGGCCTGTGTCTGTGGGAGTTTGCGCATTCTCCCTGTGGTTGCGTGGGTTTCCTCCGGGCGCTCCGGTTTCCTCCCACACCCCAAAAATGTGCTCTCAGGCTAATCGGTTTTTACCAAATTGACACTATTTCTTCCCTGAATCTGACTGAGTAGGGTTCCATTCATAGATATGCAGGGTAGAATAGATGTAGGGTGATGTGGCGGCGCAGGCTCGTTGGGCCGAAGGGCCTGTTTCCCGTGCTGGATTGTTCTTTGTTCTTTATAAGAACATAAGAACATAAGAAATAGGAGCAGGAGTAGGCCATCTAGCCCTTCGAGCCTGCCCCGCCATTCAATAAGATCATGGCTGATCTGTCGTGGCTCAGCTCCACCCGAGGTTTCATCGCATGACTTGCCCTCACCCTCCAGTCAGCCAACGCATCCATCTTTGTGTTGCCCCGGCTTCCGACACCAATCAGAAAGCATCAAAGACTCGATTGGATGATGTTTGACAAGCGTCACGGGTGGAAGAGGGAACTCGCAATGTTATAATGGTGGTGCGGGCTCGTTGGGCCGAAGGGCCTGTGGCCCAGGCTGTCTTGTTCCTTTTCTTCGATCGTCAGCCAAACAGCCTTGTCCCCCCATCTTCAACATTTTTACATCTGGTAAAGAGAAAATGTGGCATAAAAACAACTTTTTTAATTGCCTGATGATTAGGGTTTCACACCACAGTGTCCTGGGATCTTCGGTTCCTGGAGACTCCAGGCCAATCCTTGCCAATCTCAATAACAGTGTTAACCCTTTCCTCCGCACATCTTTAATTTTGGAAGAGTGGTGTTGTAGTGAGAAGGGTGATTTTGTAACATTGCCACCCTGGTCTCTGACAGACAGCGATATATAGACCAGACAAGATTGGATTTCTAATCAGTGTTAAATTCTCGCTCGGGGCCCCAGGCATGTCGCAACAATTAGCCTGCCAATGCCTGGAATAGGGAGATTTTTTGCGTCTCGTAAACACCATCCAGTAGCTGCGTGTTTGTATGCATGTCATGCTCGCTTTTATATGCATTCTCCTAAATAATAACAACATAAGAACATAAGAAATAGGAGCATGAGTAGGCCATCTAGCCCTTCGAGCCTGCCCCGCCATTCAACAAGATCATAGCTGATCTGTTGTGGCTCAGTTCCACCTTCCCGCCCTCTCCCCATAACCCTTAATCCCCTCTCTTATCAAGAACCTATCAACCCGCTTCTTAAAAATATTTAGCGAAGCACAAGGCACTTGGAAGAGAATGGTTTGATAGAGCAGACGCAGCACAGATTCATTAAGGGGAAGTCGTGTCTGATGAATTTATTGGATTCCTATGAGGATGTGACTAGTGCGGTGGACAGAGGGGAACCGGTGGATGTGGTGTTTCTCGATTTTCAAAAGACATTTGATAAGGTGCCGCACAAAAGGTTGTTTCAGAAGGTTAAGGTGCATGGAGTTGGGGGTAAGGTGTTAGCGTGGATAGAGGATTGGTTGTCTAATAGGAGGCAGAGAGTTGGTATCAATGGGTGCTATTCGGATTGGCAGTTGGTGACGAGTGGAGTGCCCCAGGGATCGGTGCTGGGGGCTCAGCTATTTACCATTTATATAGATGATCTGGAGGAGGGGGCTGAGTGTAGGGTTTTGCTGATGACACAAAGATAAGTGGAAAAGCAAATTGTGTGGAGGGTGTGGAAAGTCTGCAGAGGGATCTGGATAGGCTGAGCGAGTGGGTGAGGACCTGGCAGATGGAGTATAATGTTAGCAAGTGTGAGGTTATCCACTTTGGCAGAAATAATAGTAGGAGGGATTATTATTTAAAAGGCGAAAAGCTGCAGCAGGCGACAGTGCAGAGGGACCTGGGGGTCCTTGTGCACGAGTCGCAAAAACCCAGTCTGCAGGTGCAGCAGGTGATCAAGAAGGCGAATGGGATGTTGGCCTTTATAGCGAGGGGGATTGAATATAAAAGTTGGGAGGTCTTGCTGCAGCTGTATAGGGCACTGGTGAGGTCACAGCTGGAGTACTGTGTGCAGTTTTGGTCGCCGCACTTGCAGAAGGATATTTTGGCCTTGGAGGGAGTGCAGAGGAGGTTCACGAGGCTAATACCAGAGATGAGGGGGTTAGACTATGAAGAGAGGCTGAATAGACTGGGTCTGTACTCGTTGGAGTTTAGAAGGATGAGGGGGGATCTTATAGAGACGTATAAGATAATGAAGGGGCTGGATAGGGTAGAGGTAGAGAGATTTTTCCCTCTCAGAAAGGACAGCAGGACTAGAGGACACAGCCTCAAGATAAGGGGGGACAGTTTAGATCAGAGTTGAGAAGGAACTTCTTCACTCAAAGGATGGTGAATCTCTGGAATTTTCTGCCCATTGAAGTGGTGGAGGCTGCCTCGCTCAATATATTTAAGTCATGGGTAGATAGGTTTTTGACAGACAAGTGAATTAAGGGTTATGGGGAGAAAGTGGGAAAGTGGAACTGATCCACTTCAGATCAGCCATGATCTTATTGAGTGGCGGGGCAGGCTCGAAGGGCTAGATGGCCTACTCCTGCTCCTATTTCTTATGTTCTTATGTTCAACTGATGTTAACAGTGAAATGTTAGATCTGAGTAGAACCTAGGTTAGTTGATCATCGTGTTTATTTCTTTAAACTGTGGAGAGCATTTGCTGCACGTATTCACAGGAGTCTGCTGATTAACTTTTAACAAAAGGAATAAAACATTTATTAGACAATAAAAATGAACTATACTGCACTGAACAAAAAGGTTGGAAAAATTTCAATATAGATTTTGTCCCAGCAACCTTTCCAGACACAAAACCTCAGTGAAGGTTTACCACTGTCACAACAACATAAGAACATAAGAACATAAGAAATAGGAGCAGGAGTAGGCCATCCAGCCCTTCGAGCCTGCCCCGCCATTCAATAAGATCATGGCTGATCTGTCGTGGCTCAGTTCCACATTCCCGCCCTCTCCCCATAACCCTTAATCCCTTCTCTTATCAAAAAACCCATCAACCCGCTTCTTAAAAATATTTAGCGAGGCAGCCTCCACCACTTCAACGGGCAGAGAATTCCAGAGATTCACCACCCTTTGAGTGACGTTCCTTTGTTGGATTAATTCAGGTTCAAACAATTTTCTCTGAATTTTTTTCTTCAGTTGGATCTCTCCCTGAGACACCCCAAAAAAATAAAATCTAAATTCACTCTTGTTTCAAATATAGAGCAACTATATGAGTTCCTTTAACTCAGTTGTTCATTTTGTACGTAGGTGGGACATGGATGTGGCTGTCTGACCTGTATTTATTGCCCATTCCCTAGTTGCCTGAGGGCTCTTGAAGGCCAACCACTTTGCAGTAGCTCTGGAGTTCCATGTAGGCCAGGCCAGGTAAGGGCAGCAGATTTCCTTCCCTAAAGGACATTAGTGAACCAGATGGGTTTTTCTAATAATTGACAATAGTTTCATGGCCGTCATTAGATTCTTAATTCCAGATATTTTTTATTGAATTCAGATTCCACCACCTGCTAAGGCAGGTTATGAACCAGGACCTTCAGAACATTAGGCAGAGTTCCTGGATTAATAGATTAGCAATATTATCACTAAGCCATCACCACCCATCTTGGAAAGATCAGACTTTGAGACTTCACTTTCTGATCTGTTAGTGGCGCTGGGGGTATATTCTAACCATAGCCTTTTCTACAATGTAGAAACAGCTCCTGGGTCTTGCCCTGTGTCCCACAGCCAGCACAGAGTACACTTACTGCTTAGCATCTCTGTGCTGACTGACTCTTAAACTGCTTATCACTGAACAGAGCTGGGGAACTTACCAACGCACTCGCAGGTCTGACCCTTGTCACTGGACAGAAACCACAGGACCAAATGTAACAACGCTCACAGGGACACACGGGCATACTGAATTGAATTCATAATGGATTCATAATTAATTGAGAGTATCACAGTGGTTCTCCCTCCAAAATGTTGTCAACCTGGGTTTAGTTGGCAGCACACCTTGAAGTCTGTAATTGTGGGTTAAAGCTTCACTCGAGAGACTTGAGAGCACACAATCAAGGCTGGTACAGGAGTGAGCGCTGTACCATTGGAGTCCTATCTTTCAGATGGGGTTTTTGAGAGGTTGCCTGACCTCTCGGGGTTGTAAAAGGTCCCAGGGCACTGTTGGAAAAAGGAAAGCAGGCACGATCTTCTGGAATCTGCCCAACATTTAACTCCGAACCAGCCGTAGATAATCTGTCGGTTAATTCTGTTGCTGCTTGCTTTGCATATATTGGTGACTGCATTTCCTCTATTTATGACGGTGAGTCCTTAATTAGCTGCAAGGTGCTTTGAGCTCAATAAGGGCACTGTACAAGTGAAAGATTTTATTGAGCTCAAGAAACAAGTGGGAAAACAAGTGGCCTTCATAGCGAGGGGGATTGAATATAAAAGTAGGGAGGTCTTGCTGCAGCTAAATAGGGCATTGGTGAGGCCGCAGCTGGAGTACTGTGTGCAGTTTTGGGCGCCGCACCTGCGCAAGGATATTTTGGCCTTGGAGGGAGTGCAGAGGAGGTTTACTAGGCTGATACCGGAGTTGAGGGGATTGAGCTATGAGGAGAGACTGAATAAACTAGGCTTGTACTCGTTAGAGTTTAGAAGAATGAGGGGAGATCTCATTGAGACGTATAAGATGATGAATGGGATGGATAGGATAGAGGTGGAGACACTCTTCCCGCTCAAAAAAGACAGTAGGACTAGGGGGCACAGCCTCAAGATAAAGGGGAGGCGGTTTAGAACGGAGTTGAGGAGGAACTTCTTCATTCAAAGGGTGGTGAATCTCTGGAATTCTCTGCCCGTTGAAGTGGTGGAGGCTGCCTCGCTAAATATTTTTAAGAAACGGGTTGATGGGTTTTTGATAAGAGAAGGGATTAAGGGTTATGGGGAGAGGGCGGGAATGTGGAACTGAGCAGCGACAGATCAGCCATGATCTTATTGAATGGCGGGGCAGGCTCGAAGGGCTAGATGGCCTACTCCTGCTCCTATTTCTTATGTTCTTATGTTCTTAAAAGGATCTCCAGGTCATTACTGTTCATTTGGGGAACTTCAAAACATCCCATTCGGAAATGAGACTGGTCAATCCAAGATCAAATAGGCAGCAAAGTTATCATCAATATGAACCTTTCTCTAACTGGCAGCAGTTCTTCTTGTCTGTCTTCTACCTTTGTCACAGAGTCATCGAATCTTACAGTACAGAAAGAGACCCTTCAGTCCATCGTGTCTGCACCAGCCATCAAGCACTCGTCTATTCTAACCCCATTTTTCAGTGCGCGCATGTCAGTACGAACTCCCTAACCTTCATTTGCAAATACCTTCAATCTCATTTCCACTTCTCACACACACGGGGCAAATTTTCCTTCACAGTGGACCATGGAAAGGTCCGTTGACCTCAGGTGGGATTTTACGGTGTCAGGATGAGCACAGCTGGAAAATCCTGCCCATATACATGACTCAGCACAAATGTATAATGTGCAGACGTCCTAAACCTCTGCTGCCTATATTCTAACTCGGAGCAAGACCTGGTTAGCCTCTGACCCCCGAGCTAACGTTCACTGCTTTTCAGTTCTCCGTTTCAAAATTCTCATCTTAGTTTTGAAATTAACCCCTCCACGTGTCTGTAACCTCGTCAGCCCTACACCAATGCAAGACCTCCTCCAAATCTGGTAACACTCTCTCAAGAATGGCCTTGGAAAGTTTCACCATATTTATTAGTGTTACAAGTTACAAGAGGGCGGCACGGTAGCACAGTGGGTTAGCACTGCTGCTTCACAGCTCCAGGGTCCTGGGTTCGATTCCCGGCACGGGTCACTGCCTGTGTGGAATGTGTTTGCACATTCTCCTCGTGTCTGCGTGGGTTTTCTCCGGGTGCTCCGGTTTCCTCCCACAGTCCAAAGATGTGCGGGTTAGGTTCATTGGCTATGCTAAAATTGCCCCTTAGTGTCCTGAGATGTGTAGGTTAGAGGGATTAGCAGGTAAATGTGTAGGGATATGGGGATAGGGTCTGGGTGGGATTGTGTTCGGTGCAGACTCGATGGGCCTGTTTCTGCACTGTAGGGTTCTATGTTCTATGTTCACTATGTTCACTCAAAGTAGGCTTACATTCACACTGCAATGAAGTTACTGTGAAAATCCCCTAGTCCCCACACTCTGGTGCCTGTTTGGCTACACTGAGGGAGTTTCATAGGGGCAGTGCACCTAACCAGCACATCTTTCAGACTGAGAGGAGACTGGAGGGAACCCACGGGGAGAACATGTACTGACAGTGACACAAGCTAGGAATTGAACCTGGGTCCCTGGTACTGTGAGGTGGCATTGCTAACTTCTGTGCCACCGTGCTGCCCACAACGCTATTATTAAATGAATGTCAGTCTGTTGACAGATAATTTTACCACATGAACATGAACACAAATAAAAATGTCACTATTTAACAGAGGCTGAACTTTTCAGGAGACTGATTGCAATCAGGTTATGACCCTTGGGCTCTCAGTCTGGGCTGACATTATACGTAATGACAGATGCTCCTTTGGCAATGGGAGAAAGTCCCTCAGACCAGGAGGCAGTGGAACTGTCACAGTAGGGGACCCAGCGTCAATTAATTACATATCAGATTTCCATCAATCCTTTCAAAATTTTCTTCAAACAAGTGAAGGATTTATAAATAAACATCACTGCAGATTGATTGTGAGCTTTGCCTATTGCTTAAATGCAGGGGAGCATAGAACATTACAGCGCAGAACAGGCCCTTCGGCCCACGATGTTGCGCCGACCAGTTACAAAAACAATGACCCACTAACCTAAACTAATCCCTTTTTGTCCATAAACCTATCCACGGATCTCTTAAACGCCCCCAAACTAGACGCATTTACAACTGCAGCAGGCAGGGCATTCCAGTCCCTCACCACCCTCTGGGTAAAGAACCTACCCCTGACATCCGTCCTATAACTACCCCCCCTTAATTTAAAGCCATGCCCCCTCGTGCTAGATTTCTCCATCAGAGGAAAAAGGCTATCAATGTCCACCCTATCTAAACCTCTAATCATCTTATATGTTTCAATAAGGTCCCCTCTTAGCCGCCTTCTTTCCAACGAAAACAACCCCAAATCCCTCAGCCTCTCCTCATAGGACCTCCCCACCATACCAGGCAACATCCTAGTAAATCTCCTCCGCACCCTCTTCAAAGCCTCCACATCCTTCATATAATGTGGGGACCAGAACTGCACACAGTACTCCAAGTGCGGCCGCACCAGAGTTGTGTACAGTTGCAACATGACGCTGCAACTCCTAAATTCAATCCCCCTACCAATAAACGCCAGTGGCGATGGATTAATGGTATCACCGTTTGACTTTTAATCCAGAAACTCAGCTAACGTTCTGGGAGCTGGGTTCGAATCTCACCGCAACAGATGGCGGAATTTGGTTTCAATTCTAAAGAAAATCTGAAATCAAAAAGTTACTGATGGCCATGAAACCATTGCCGATTGTTGGAAAAACCCATCTGGTTCACTAATGTCCTTTAGGGAAGGAAATCTGCCATCTTTACCTAACCTGGCCTACATGTGACTCCAGAGCCTCATCAATGTAGTTGACTCTCAACTGCCCTCTGACAACCAATAATCGTTGAGACAAGGGCTGTTTGGATCCCAAATTGTTCAGGCTTGTGGACGTTTTAACAGCTAACATCTTCGAACGAAATCAATTCCATTGTGAATCGTTGAATTGTGTCTGGCCAGGCCTCACAAATTGAAACGGATTGTGGAGATCCATACCTTTCATTTCACTTCGTTAATAATACAATTTATCTGTTATAAGACAAGCTGAGATCAGCTCGTAGTTTTATTGAATTGAGATCCAAATGTTTCCAAACATCTTGGAGTTCAAGGAGGAATTACCTCATCTCGACAGCATGGGAAAAGGTTCCAGTGGTGCTCCAAAACATCTGGGCCGCACCACAAGAGGCAAAGCAAGGGATAATACAACCTCATAAAGCAGGAGGGTAGAGTCTTTAATCTGCACCCTGGGCTTCAGGTCACTCACTGTATGGGCCTGAGGCCTAATCCTAGGGAGCAGCGCAAGGTATATAGATGATCTGGAGGAGGGAACCGAGTGTAGGGTGTCGAAATTTGCTGATGACACCAAGATTGGGGGAACGGCAAATTGTGCGGAGGGTGTGGAGAGTCTGCAGAAGGATCTAGATAGGCTGGGCGAATGGGCCAGGAAATGGCAAATGGAATTTAATGTTGGCAAGTGTGAGGTGGTCCACTTTGGTAGGAAGAATGGTAGGAAGGACTATTACTTACGGGGCAAAAAACTGCAGCAGGCGACGGTGCAGAGGGACCTCGGGGTCCTGGTGCATGAGTCGCAAAAACCCAGCCTGCAGGTGCAGCAGGTGGTCAGGAAGGCGAATGGGATGCTGGCCTTCATAGTGAGCGGGATTGAATATAAAAGTAGGGAGGTCTTGATGCAGCTGTATAGGGCATTGGTGAGGCCGCAGTTGGAGTACTGTGTGCAGTTTTGGGCGCCGCACCTGCGCAAAGATATTTTGGCCTTGGAGGGAGTGCAGAGGAGGTTTACTAGGCTGATACCGGAGTTGAGGGGATTGAGCTATGAGGAGAGGCTGAATAAACTGGGCTTGTACTCGTTAGAGTTTAGAAGAATGAGGGGAGATCTCATTGAGACGTATAAGATGATGAATGGGATGGATAGGATAGAGATGGAGAGACTCTTCCCGTTCAGAAAAGACAGTAGGACTAGGGGGCACAGCCTCAAGATAAAGGGGGGGCGGTTTAGAACGGAGTTGAGGAGGAACTTCTTCACTCAAAGGGTGGTGAATCTCTGGAATTCTCTACCGGTTGAAGTGGTGGAGGCTGCCTCGCTAAATATTTTTAAGAAGCGGGTTGATGGGTTTTTGATAAGAGAAGGGATTAAGGGTTATGGGGAGAGGGCGGGAAGGTGGAGCTGAGTCACGACAGATCAGCCATGATCTTATTGAATGGCGGGGCAGGCTCGAAGGGCTAGATGGCCTACTCCTGCTCCTATTTCTTATGTTCTTATGAACTGTCTTTACTCAGTGAAAGTGGGGCAGCTAGCATGGGAAATTCCACAAGACAGGGCAATGAAGATCGGGCTGGTAAACCATAAGGTTCCATGAGCCCAGTATTACCTCAATGCCCTTCAATAATGTTCCTGTCATTACCCCACCCTATTTATGGGGATGGGATAGCCACTCTAGGTCTTATATGTTTCTGTGAGCCAGCGACAGTGAAGGAACGGTGATACAGTTCCGAGTCAGCATGATGAGTGAGGGGAAGTTCTAGATGTTGGTGTTCTCAGGTATCTGCTGCTTTTGTCCTTCACGGGACATGGGCATCGCTGGCTGGCCAGCATTTATTGCCCATCCTTATTTGCCCGAGGGCAGTTGAGAATCAACCACATTACTATGGCTCTCATTGTAGGCCAGGCCGGGTAAAGGATTTCTTTCCCTAAAGGACATCAGTGAACCAGATGAACCTTTCCTGACAATCGACAATATGTCTCGTGGTCATCAGTAAATTCTTAATTCGAGATTTTTTTTACTGAGTTCACATTCCACTCCCCACCATGGGCATACGGCAAGCTTGCCTTCATTGGCTGGGGCGTTGAGTTTAAAAATTGACAAGTCACGTTACAGCTTTATAGAACCTTAGTTAGGAATATAGAGTTCAATTCTGGTCACCAGAAAGATGTGGAGGCTTTGGAGAGGGCACAGAAAAGATTTACCAGGATGTTGCCTGGTATGGAGGGCATTAGCTATGAGGAGAGGTTGGAGAAACTTGGTTTGTTCTCGCTGGAATGACAGAGGTTGAGGAGAGACCTGATAGAAATCTACAAGATTGTGAGAGGCACGGACAGAGTGGGCAGTCAAACTTTTTTCTAGGGTGGAAGAGTCAATCACTATAGTTCAAGGGGCAAGGGGCAAGGTTTCAAGGAGATGTACGAGGCAAGCTGTTTTACGCAGTGGTGGGTACCTGGAACTCACTGCGAGGGCAAGTGCTGGAACAGATGCAATAGTGAGTTTTAAGGGGTGTCTGGACAAACACATGAATAGGATGGGAATAGAGGGATTTGGTCCCTGGAAGGATAGGGGTTTTAGTTAGTCGGGCAGTATGGTAGCTGCCAGCTTGGAGGGCTGAATGGCCTGTTCCAATGCTGTAATTTTCTTTGTTCTTTGTCCCCCACAGACAGTGACCCGAGGTCAGAATTGAACCCAGGTCCCTGGAGCTGTGAGGCATTAGTGCTAACCACTGTGCTGCCTGAATCTTTGCTGTATGTGGTATCTCGGCCATTGTGTTAGTAAATGAAGCTCCGTTTGTTAGTGAGCTGCTCCGTGCACCTGACGAGTTCACCTCGATATCCTCAGCCAAATAGAGAAGCAGAAAAAGAGGAGTCTGAACAATCAAGAAATTGACCCAAAAAAAAAGTACATTCACTGAGCCCCTGTTAACTACAGAACCTCACCACTGAAAGACATGATCTCACCATCGTTACTAGGAAGACAGCTGAGAACACGACATCCAGCTCAAGAACAAGTATCCCCACCACCTCACATCACCTCCGAGACCCTAGGAAAGTTAAGGCATGTGAGAAGTAACAATGACACAGTCATGTTCTTCATTTCAAATTCAGGCACAGAGCACGAGACTTGAAGTTGACACAGTTTGTGTAGATACGACACTATCAGAGAGACAGCATTGCAATGGAAAGAACTCCACACCCCAGACTGTGTAACATTGAGACGGAGCAGGGAACTATCTGAGGGAATCCCAGAGCCTTGATATCATCGGGAAGGAGACCCATGGAATCTTGGACATACTATTTATATCCAGATGGACTCAAGGAACCGGAAACAAGTAGGAAATCTCCACCTAGCTAGGGGGAAGACACTCCTATTGAACAACTAGAAAGAACAGTTCATTCTCAATTTCCAAATGAAACCAGGACTAGATCAGGGATGTTGGTCAAGGCATCTCAAACTCTGTGAAATTCAAGACTTTGCTGGTAGGAGGGTGCAAATAGTTGGAATAAAGATTATGGGCAGAGTGGTGGCACAGTGCTACTGTCTTGCAGTGCTAGGGACCCGGGTTCAATTCCAACCTTGAGTGGCTGTGCAGAGCTTGCACCTTCTCCCCGTGTCTGCGTGGGTTTCCTCCAGCTTTCCTCCCACAGCCCAGGAATGTGTGGGTTAGGCTGATTGGCCATGCTAAATTGTCTCTTGGTGCCAAGGGGGATTAGCAAGATAAATACATGGGGTTACAGGGATAGGGTGTGGGTGGGATTGTTGTCAGTGCAGGCTCAGTGGGCCGAATGGCCTCATTCTGCATTGAAGGGATTTTATCTAAAGATGTCGAGAAAAGGGGGTTAACTTCAGGGGCATATGATGCCGATGTAACGATGATGCAATGTGACATGATTGAGTAACTGAGATCCGATGGGAGGCAAATGTATAGAATACTGAGCTATATGTTGACCTGTCAATAAATAAGAACGGTTTTTACAAATAACAGTCTATGGCAAAGCCTAAAGGAATCCCATGGACACAAGCTGGAAGAAGCTTAACTTTTAAGAGGTGCCTATACTGGATTCTCAGCTCTGACTTTATGAGGCAGTCTTGCCACACCATTCCTGATTGAAGACGAGATAATTTACGATGCAAAAAACAACAGCAGCAGCAGTGCGGATGCAGCTAAAACTCCATCTGCAAAGGCTAAGTGAAGACTACTCGAATTCAGCACAGAACACCCTGCCTAAAGCAACCAGAGGAAGTAAATCAGGATCAAAGCTGCAAGTACAACATCAGCCTTTTAAATACCGTTGACAAATCAGACTTCACACTGACGAATGTCCCCCCCTGTGTGAGTGCAGCCGTCAGCAAAGCTCTGAGCCCTGAAAGTGGAAAGCTGTACAAATGTCTGGAACATATTGAACAGTGCAATTAAGAGGCAGCACCGAGCCAATGTTATCCCTGTACGAAGCACTGAGGCGTTCAGGGATAGAAAATTGATCCTGTAAGCTCTTGATTTGAATGCATTATTCTTACGCTTAAATAATTTCAATGTGACCAGCGCATCCGTTATTGAGTTAATTCATTCATGCATGGAGCAGGGGCCACTACTTGAGAAGGAAGAGTTGATGGTCACAATTGGGGTGAAAAAATTCCATTAATACATCTGTGATAGGCGTTTTACTGTGCCACCTCAACAAGAAAACTGAGAAAAGAGCTTTCTCGATGTATGATCTGATGGGTCCCTCCGTCTGTGTGAATGTACCTTCATGTCCGGGTAGGGGGAGGGCCAATTCGGAATTAGCTTCGAGCTGAGGACTGGCTACCTCCATTCACAGTAAAAAGTCTGACAACACCAGGTTTTAGTCCAACCGATTTATTTGATAATATTCTCACAAGCTTTCGAGGGGGCTGCCTCTTTGTCAAGTGAATGGAGAGTTCTGGCCTCAGACAGACAGAGCACATAGAGCACAGGCATACCCACATCATACCTCCATTCATGCATGAACAGGGGTCTCACTGGTGAGGCCAGCATTTATTACCAGTTTGGAATTGCCCCTTGAGAAGGTGGTGGTGAGCTGGCTTCCTGAACAGCTATAGCCTGTAGTAATTTGGCCAAACATCCCTTACCCATCACCAACACCCTTTCATAGCGAGAGAGAGACCACTCTCAGGGCTCACAGCGAGATATTGCAATGCCTGGGGACCGACGATAACACGCCCGGTGAAGTCACAGGTTTAAAAGACCTAGCAATGCCTCCTATTGGAAGAGTATCCACTCACTCAATCGGGGAGCTCGTACTCAGTGAAGCCCCATTCGTGGTAATCCCCCCAGTGATCCCCGGGGCCATCGTTACATCACTGCCCCGCTTTCGGTCCCCCAGCACCCCCATTACAAGGAAGTCCCTTGTGTCGTTTGGCGATCGGTTGGGGTCCATCGAAGGCAGGGCTGGGCCAATCGGTGTGAACTGGGACAAAACACCTTTACACATCAAAGTTTTGCAGCAGCCTTTGTCAACAAAGAACAAAATCAGCCCGGGAAACAGGCCCTTCGGCCCAACGAGCCCGCGCCGCCATCTCAACACCACCAGTCCCCCCCTCTCCACCCACGACCCCTGTCTAATGTTTTATGGCCATCAGATTGAGGGAATCTGATTTAGGGACAATTTATTCCTGCCAATCAGCCCAACAGCACATCTTTGGGGTGTGGGAGGAAACCGGAGTACCCGGACGAAACCCACGCAAGCACGGGGAGAATGCGCAAACTCCCACAGACACCAGCTCAAATCCATGTGTCTGCACAGCAATCAGTGATAGTCACTGAGCTGTCGTCTTGTCCAGTTTAGGCACACACTAACGACATGAAGCACTAGGCTAATCTCGAACAACAAGAGCAGCCCCAGTACGACCCATCGCGTGTATGCCCCTCGTTGGACACGAGGTAGACCTTATTTCCAGAGGGGGTGTTGCAGGGATATTGAAGCTCCTCCGGGTTCTGTTTCTGCCCAGATGACCCCTTCTTCAGCCTCCGTCTGTGTGAATGTACCTTCATATCCGGGAAGGCGGAGGGCCAATTTGGAATCAGCTTCGAGCTGAGGACCTCTATAGCTAATGGTGGGTCTGCTCAGACAGGGATTCCCCAGGCTCTGAGATGGTCCACGAGCTGCTTCAAGGTTTTACCCTGGACTTTATATGCCACTGGTCCTGTGATCTCCATAATATCCAGGGACCCATCAGATCATACATCGAGAAAGCTCTTTTCTCAGTTTTCTTGTTGAGATGGCACAGTAAAACGCCTATCACAGATGTATTAATGGAATTTTTTCACCCCAATTGTGACCACCAACTCTTCCTCTCAATTTGATAATACCCTTCGCTGTATTATTAGGACGGATGTCAGGGGTAGGTTCTTTACCCAGAGGGTGGTGAGGGATTGGAATGCCCTGCCTGCTGCAGTTGTAAATGCGCCTAGTTTGGGGGCATTTAAGAGATCCGTGGATAGGTTTGTGGACAAAAAGGGATTGGTTTAGGTTAGTGGGTCATTGTTTTTGTAACTGGTCGGCGCAACATCGTGGGCGAAGGGCCTGTTCTGCGCTGTAATGTTCTATGTTCTATGTATATCTGAAAGGGTGGTGTACGGAATGAGAATGTCTATCCTGTCTTTCCACCAATGTGACACCACACCAACCCCTTACGGGAAAGCGTCACAAGTTAATCAGTTCTTTCTTTGAGTCAAAATGGGTCAATAGGTTAGTGATTGTGGCTGAGGTTTAACTTTAGGAAAAGTCTCTGCCTGCGGAGCTTCCCAGGACCCTATCTAGTATTTTCATAGATCATAGAATCTGTACAGTGCAGAAGGAGGCCATTTGTCCATCGAACCTGCCCAGACCCTATTCCTGTGACCCCATATATTTACCCTGCTAATCCCCCTGACACTAAGGAACAATTTATCGTGGCCAATCTACCTAACTTGCGCATCTTTGGACTGTGGGATGAAACTGGAGCGCCCGGAGGAAACCCATGCAGACACGGGAGAATGTGCAAACTCCACACAGACAGAGACCCGAAGCTGGAATTGAGCCCGAGTCCCTGGCACTGTGAGGCAGCAGTACTAACCACTGTACCACCGTGACACTAAAGTAATAGTCGGGCATGCAAGAGGGCCAAGATGGAAGTCAAGTTCAGGAAAAAACTTTCCAAAATAGTTTCATAGTCCCAAGAAGGACTTTAGCTCAGTGGTGTTTCTTGGGTTTGGGGCTACCTTGATGGCCTTCATCTTAACCCTTATTGGGTATAACCCCCTTGCTATCTACTTGGTAGCCTAAGTGGGTTCTTTAGCTACTTAGGAAACACATTTCTCCCTCTTCAAATGAACTCCCGCCCTAGAAAATCTCTGCAAGACTTTTAAGTTGGCAGGTGTTCCTGCTTTGCAACCCCATGAACAAGACATCATCTAAGTACATTGCTACCCCATAATGACAAGACCCAAGGGCAAACAGGTATACTCACTGAGTCCCTGTTGATTGTCACATATTTCCAGGAGGACTCATCCCATTCAAATTCAAGCTGAAGATAGGCATGTCTCATCTCCAACTTGGAGAACATCTTGCCACCTTCTAACTTAGTGTACAGATCTTTGATCTGGGGCATGAGATGCCTTTCATCTTTGAAGGTTTGACCATTAGTTTTATAGTGCCTGCAGAGACAAACTGATTTACTGGGCTTCAGAACAGAGACAACAGGGGCAACCCCATTCTGCAAATTGCCTTATTATATCCAGACTTCCAAAGTGTCCTAGTTCAGTTTCCACATAGTCTAGCAGAGAATATGGGACTGGTCTTGCTCTGAAATATCTAGCTGTAGTGTTGGATATCTTGGCCTTGGCTCTTTTCACTTTTTCCAAACCTTCTGGAAAGCTCCAGGGTATCTACCAATGACTTTGTACAGTTCCCCCCATGCCTTGACTAAAGATCTCCAACCAGATCTGCTGGAGCCAATTTCTCCCCTTTAAAGCTTGGTCCTTTTCCCCCGTACAACAGTGAGTATTAGATGAGCTGATTGCTGCCTGTAAGTCACTGGGGCCACTGTGATGCCTTTTATCTGTAAGGATTCCCCCATGTAGATGGTTAGTTTGGTCCTTGTATCTTCCAACCTCAGGAGTTGGATGTCAGATCAGAGATGCTTATTTATTTGTTCTCAGTAACGGAGACTGTAACTCCTGTGTCCATATCTATCTTTGAGGGATAAACATTCACAAGTAATTCTACTGTTATTTGGACAAGTTTTGTTGTGATGGTATGATTTAGTCCCTGTCACGTGCTCACTGTGTGATACCTGCTCAGATACTGGCCTCGGATATTTTCCACATTTGTCTGTTACTGAAACTTTGGCTTGGCTGTGTCCCTTAACAGTGTTTGCAATAACCCACCATCTGGCAATTGCATCTTTCTAGAGTACGTTCTCTAATATTCATGGAGCTCTCTAATATTCTTGTACCTGTAAAGAACATAAGAACGATTAACGAACATAAGAAATAGGAGCAGGAGTAGGCCTCTGGCCCTTCGAGCCCTGCCCCCGCCATTCAATAAGATCATGGCTGATCTGTCGTGACTCAGCTCCACCTTCCCGCCCTCTCCCCATACCCTTAATCCCTCTCTTATCAAAAACCATCAACCCGTTTCTTAAAAATATTAGCGAGGCAGCTCCACCACTTCAACGGGCAGAGAATTCCAGAGATTCACCACCCTTTGAGTGAAGAAGTTCCTCCTCAACTCTGTTCTAAACCGCCCCCCCTTTATCTTGAGGCTGTGCCCCCTAGTCCTACTGTCTTTTTGAGCGGAACAGTCTCTCCACCTCTATCCTATCCATCCCATTCATCATCTTATACGTCTCAATGAGATCTCCCCTCATTCTGGAATGTGAATCAAAGATTCACATTCCAACCATTCTTTACATTCTGATCTGTAAATATCTTGCAGCTTTGTCTTTGACTTTATATGCTGTGTTTGTGAACTTACCTTCACTCACAGTGGGAGGAGGTTCATTTGATTGATCGCCAATTCTCAGGGTGACACGTCCTCCCTGATGATTCTCTTTCTATTTATTTTGCTTCTCTCTCTCTCTCTCTCTCTCTCTCTCTCTCTGTCTGTGTGTGCCTCTCTCTCTGTCTGTGTGTGCCTCTCTCTCTGTCTGTGTGTGCCTCTCTCTCTGTCTGTGTGTGCCTCTCTCTCTGTCTCTTTCTACTGTCTGTCCATTGCTGTCAATTAAGTCACAGGTAGATAGGTTTCTGACAGATAGGGGGATTAAGGGTTATGGGGAGAAGGTGGGAAAGTGGAACTGATCCACTTCAGATCAGCCATGATCTTATTGAATGGCGGGGCAGGCTCGAGGGGCTAGATGGCCTACTCCTGCTCATATTTCTTATGTTCATCTCTCTGTTTCCCCTGCCTCATCTCTCTCTCTCTCTCTTTTTTTCTCTCTCTCTCTCTCTCTGTTTCTCCCTCTCTGTCTCGCTCTCTCTCTCTCTGTTTCTCCCTCTCTGTCTCGCTCTCTCTCTCTGTCTCGCTCTCTCTCTCTGTCTCGCTCTCTCATCTCTGTCTCATCTCTCTCTGTGTGTCTCTTTATCTGCATCTCTCTTTATCTGCATCTCTCTTTATCTGCATCTCTCTTTATCTGCATCATCTTTATCTGCATCTCTCTGCATCTCTCTGCATCTCTCTCTATTTCTCTACCCTTTTCTTCTTTGTCAACCAGTGAGTAGGAAGCAGGTGGTGTGTTTGGGCAGCTGAGGTTGAGGTGGAATCATGCGCTGAAGTGACATCTTTTGGATGGTGAGTCGGAGGGGTATGGGACTTGCTTCTTGCGAGGAGATATCCACTCAGAGCGGCAGGCAGGGTTACTCAAGGGCACATTTGGGGTTGCAGGGGGCACATTTCCCTGTCTGGTCAAGAGGAGGGTAGCAAGACAGGAATTGAGTTGAAAAGAAATATAATGGGAATGAATCACATTACCATCCACAGGGGGGTGAAAATGTGGGGAGCAAAGTAAATACTGCAGGATTTTAAATCTCACCACCTTTTAACCGAATGTGACCCAGCGGAGGGAAATAATTTGATGCAACCTTCCTGTAAGTACATAACCCTTTAGTGTATCAAAGATAGGTGGAAAGCTCTGGACAAATTAGGAAGGGGTAGTGATCAGTCCCAGGTTATGATCACAGTAAATAATCCTTGTTACTGACGCTACACTCTATTAGATCTAATAGAGACGCTCCATCAGGATTTCCCTATCATTGGATAATATATGTTAATTTTTATGTCTGTTTCACAAGTACAGGACTGGTGCAATTACACACTTGAAGCAACATTATGGGTGTATTGGGATCAGTGTATCACCAGAGCAAATAGGCAGATCAGGGTTCTGTCTGGAATAGGATCGGTGTAGCATGGAAATGAATGAGCAGCGCACACTGTAATTACATGGCTGGATCAACATGCCAGGAATAGGCATTAGTATCAATGACTCGTGGATATGGATACTCTGACAACACGGGCTCCAGCAATTTGGGGATTATAATTGGTGTAGCAGGGAAAAGAGTGCACGGTTTAACTACCTGGGTGGGTTTGCAATTACAGGCGGGTGGATATGGAGAACGAGCACTGTAATTACAGACTAGGAACCTCAGTACGGCTGGATTAACAGGAATAGCAAATAAACTCATTATATTCTGCTACGCGCCCTGTGAGAATACAGAAGCGATTGGTGCATTGTAAACCCCAATCATCACACTCTGAGTCACTTTTTGGGAGAGTGGGGAAGTTCCATGTCATTTCTGGGTGAGGGGGGGGTCTAAACTTGCTGGTGACCCTGGTTGTAAAGAGATCAGATCCTTTTTGGAAGGGTGCCCCAGTCTCTCAATGTTCTGGGAGACCCCCCTCCCTCCTTCACAGCCACGGGTACCCCTTTCATCATCAGTGGCAGCGTGTTTCCCGCCCCTCCCGACATGGTCAGTATCAGGGCACTGAGGCCCACCCAATGGGCCTCTTCAGGATGTCCCCCATCATGTCGCGGCCTTCGTGTACTTCTAACATGCCTTTCCCCCCGTCATGATCCCCAGGCATGTCAACACCTGCACAATCCCCTGCACTGCTTACCTTGCCATAGACCCACACTGGCCCCACCCCTGCAGTGTGCCAGGTGGGCACTGCCCAGTCAAGTCCCTGACCACTTGGAGGCATCAATGGTCTCCGAGTCCGTCTCCCCCCCCCCCCCCCCCCCCCACCCCCCCCCCCCCATCGCATGGCCATTGTGCCTTATCTCTACTAGTGGAGACCAGGAGCAATTCTTGATTGGTCTCACACTGCTCCCAAAGAATGGGAAGATTCCAGGAGCTGGGAAAATCCCAGTTTTGAATGGGCTATGCATATTTAAATACTGCTTTAAATATGCTAATTTGCCTCTTGCCTTTTCAAGGTGCAATCCAGTTTGCACCAATTGAAAGAGACTGGGATAATTGCAAATCGTTTGGTGACGGGCGAGAAACCGATTTTTAGACCCGCGTGCTATTTTCCAGGATCAGCGTGCCATGTCCAGCGAGACTGGAAAATTGCCGCCATCACACAATATGGTGATATCATTCCAACTAGAATAGAGATGATTGGGTAATTGCTCCATCAATCAAACCCAGAGTCTACTCTGCTGTAAATGACGGGGTTGATTTTATGTTCACCATTTGTAAGTAGCTATCCTACGGCTCAGTGTCCTTTGCTGGAGATATCACTCTGCTTTACTAGGAGGCTGTTGAGTATTAAAACAAATGAGGCACAGACAGCACTCAAATTTGATCATGAGTTCTGTTTGTTGTCTTTTTAAAGAACATAAGAAATAGGAGCAGGAGTAGGCCATCCAGCCCTTCGAGCCTGCCCCGCCATTCAATAAGATCATGGCTGATCTGAAGTGGATCAGTTCCACTTTCCCGCTTTCTCTCCATAACCCTTAATTCCCTTGTCTATCAGAAACCTATTACCCGTGACTTAAATATATTTAGCAAGGCAGCCTCCACCACTTCAACGGGCAGAGAATTCCAGAGATTCACCACCCTTTGAGTGAAGAAGTTCCTCCTCAACTCCGATCTAAACTGCAACCCACCCCCCCCACTTATCTTGAGGCTGTGCCCTCTAGTCCTGCTGTCCTTTCTAAGTGGGAAGAATCTCTCTACCTCTACCCTATCCATTCCCCTTCATTATCTTATACGTCTCTATAAGATCCCCCCCTCAGCCTTCTAAACTCCAATGAGTACAGACCCAGTCTATTCAATCTCTCTTATAAGCTAACCCTCTCATCTCTGGTATCAGCCTGGTGAGGTCTTCTAAAACCTTTAAACCTTTTAAAATAGATCTGTAGACTGTTTGCTTTAGGACACTCTAAGTAAGCCTTGTTAGCTGCAAACATTTGTTATAATCTCTATCAAGACTTAAAAACTTTTAAAAAGAGATTTGAACTTTCAATCAAACACTGAATGATTACAGCTGGGACCTCAGCTATTTACCATTTATATAGATGATCTGGAGGAGGGAACCGAGTGCAGGGTTGTCGAAATTGCTGATGACACCAAGATTGGGGGAAAGGGCAATTCTGTGAGGAGGGTGTGGAGAGTCTGCAGAAGGATCTAGATAGGCTGGGCGAATGGGCCAGGAAATGGCAAATGAATTTAATGTTGGCAAGTGTGAGGTGGTCCACTTTGGTAGGAGAAATGGTAGGAAGGACTATTACTTACGTGGCGAAAAAACTGCAGCAGGCGACAGTGCAGAGGGACCTCGGGGTCCTTGTGCATGAGTCGCAAAAACCCAGCTTGCAGGTGCAGCAGGGGGTCAGGAAGGCGAATGGGATGCTGGCCTTCATAGCGAGGGGGATTGAATATAAAAGTATGGAGGTCTTGCTGCAGCTGTATAGGGCATTGGTGAGACCGCAGCTGGAGTACTGTGTGCAGTTTTTGGGCGCCGCACCTGCGCAAGGTTATTTTGGCCCTGGAGGGAGTGCAGAGGAGGTTTACTAGGCTGATACCGGAGTTGAGGGGGTTGAGCTATGAGGAGAGGCTGAATAAACTAGGCTTGTACTCATTAGAGTTTAGAAGAATGAGGGGAGATTTCATTGAGACGTATAAGATGATGAATGGGATGGATAGGATAGAGGTGGAGAGACTCTTCCCGCTCAAAAAAGACAGTAGGACTAGGGGGCACAGCCTCAAGATAAAGGGGAGGCGGTTTAGAACAGAGTTGAGGAGGAACTTCTTCACTCAAAGGTTGGTGAATCTCTGGAATTCTCTGCCCGTTGAAGTGGTGGAGGCTGCCTCGCTAAATATTTTAAGAAACGGGTTGATGGGTTTTTGATAAGAGAAGGGATTAAGGGTTATGGGGAGAGGGCGGGAAGGTGGAGCTGAGCCACGACAGATCAGCCATGATCTTATTGAATGGCGGGGCAGGCTCGAAGGGCTAGATGGCCTACTCCTGCTCCTATTTCTTATGTTCTTATGTAATGTCACATTTTAAAACTTTTATTGTAACAAATGACTAAATCACTTATTACTAAACACTATTCTATTTTGTTGGCAACCCTATACTTTAACTGTAGAAAGTAACATTTCTCTTATATACTTATCACCCATCGCACTGTCTACAGAATTACAGTCATAAAATCTATACAGTGCAGAAGGTGCCATTTGGCCCATCAAGTCTGCACTGACTCTCTGAAAGACCATCTTACTCAGGCCCACCACTCTGTCCTATCCCCAAAGCCCCATGCATTTACCATGGCTAATTCACCTAACCTACACGTCTTGGACACTAAGGGGCAATTTAGCGTGGCCAATCCACCTAACCTGCACATCTTTGGAGTGGGAGGAAACTGAGCACCCGGAGGAAACCCACATAAACACAGGAGAATGTGCAAGTTCCACACCAGACAGTCATCTCATGCCAGAATTGAACCCAGGTCCCTAGCGCTGTGAGGCAGCAGTGCCAACCACTGCACTACCTTTTTACAAACTGTCAGCAGTTACTCCCATTTTCCAGTAGGTTCCCTATCTATGGTCCACCAAATAACTTGTTGTTTCCAGAGACTTTGCTCAGTTTTTGGAAAATTCCTTAAATCCACCACCAACTGATGATTCTCCTTCCCTCATGCATGGCATAAGTAATCTCCAAAAATCCTTACATTCCTCCAACTAGGGACTCTCTCCCTTCCAAACCTGGGTGTGGTAGCTTGCAGTGTCGAGCATCATTTTCTTTCTGCTAACTATGCAAAGCCTACCATTTGTCTGATACATTCATTGGCTTATAACCTGTAACCTGATCTCAGAAATGGCTTCCTTTGTTTCTTCCCCATGGCAATAGGAAAAAAGAATGAACCTTAGATAGAAACGTTAATTAGCTATCTTTGATTAATTTAAAAGAAGTGGAACAGTCTACAACACAACTGTCACAACCCAATGTTCAATGGCTTTACCAAACTTTGGAAAACTCAAAGTCTACTCACTGGAAACTGAGAGACTGCTGTCACTCTCTCCCAACATAAATAACTTGCACTTTCTTTTCCATAAAACAATCTATGCCTTTGTTTGATCTCTAACAATGAGATCACCCAGGCTTACTGTAGGTTAGACTTCAGAACAGGTCACATGATCCCCTTCCTTTACCCTAAATTTAAAGTTACAGCTCTAAATATAATAATTTTATAAATCATAGAACCCTGCAGTGCAGAAAGAGGCCCTTCGAGTCTGTACCAACCACAATCTCACCCAGGCCTGACCCCCATATCCCTACATATCTTACCCGCTAATCCCTCTAACCTACGCATCTCAGGACACTAAGGGGCAATTTCTTAGCATAGCCAATCAAACTAACCCGCACATCTTTGGACTGTGGGAGGAAACTGGAGCACCCCGGAGGAAACCCCACGCAGACACGAGGAGAATGTGCAAACTCCACACAGACAGTGACCCAAGCCGGGAATCGAACCAGGATCCCTGGAGCTGTGAAGCAGCAGTGCTAACCCGCCCTGTGCTAAGGTGTCGCCCCAAACCGTATAATTGCACCCACTCTACCATAAAGCCTCCCCAGCTCCAAGGTTTTGATACCTGGAGGGAATTTTCCCATTCCACCTTCCAGGGGAATTTTAACAGGCGGAGGTCCGGCGACCTTGGGTAGGATTTTCCGCTTCTGCGGTAAGCGTGACCGGAAAGTCCCACCCTGAGTTCACGAGCGAGGGGCACTAGGACGAGCGCAGTGCAAAATAGCGCCACGATTACCCGCATTATTATTATGACAGGAAGGATGCGATCAATGGAGTGTGGTATTCATTCATTACATGCATGGATTGTATTCTGCACTCAACTGCTTATTCTTAATACAACAGGCAAGTGTCCACCCAGCAACTGTTGCTGCTCAGTATCCTTTGCCCATTTGTCTCGGCTGTCAGTTTAAAGTGGGCCATGTCCCTAAAGGCTTCCTCAATGTCTCGATACATAGCTTTCAAGGTTGAGCTGGCGGAGCGGAGAAAGAAAGCCTCTTTATTTTCTCTCCTGCCGTCCCAGAACTGATACCCTGTCAAAGTTAATGATTCGGGAAGGAGAAAGCTACAGGGGGTGGGGGTGGGGGGGGGGGGTGCGGTGGGGGGGGGGGTGCGGTGGGGGAGAAAGGTGATGGGATGTCCTAATTACAACACTCTTGTGGCTGTCTCAGGAAGGCAAATGGGGATGCTGGCCTTCATAGCGAGGGGGATTGAATATAAAAGTAGAGAGGTCTTGCTGCAGCTGTATAGGGCATTGGTGAGGCCGCAGCTGGAGTACTGTGTGCAGTTTTGGGCGCCGCACCTGCGCAAGGATATTTTGGCCCTGGAGGGAGTGCAGAGGAGTTTACTAGGCTGATACCGGAGTTGAGGGGGTTGAGCTATGAGGAGAGGCTGAATAAACTAGGCTTGTACTCGTGGAGTTTAGAAGAATGAGGGGAGATCTCATTGAGACGTATAAGATGATGAATGGGATGGATAGGATAGAGGTGGAGAGACTCTTCCCGCTCAAAAAAGATAGTAGGACTAGGGGGCACAGCCTCAAGATAAAGGGGGGGTGGTTTAGAACAGAGTTGAGGAGGAACTTCTTCACCCAAAGGGTGGTGAATCTCTGGAATTCTCTGCCCGTTGAAGTGGTGGAGGCTGCCTCGCTAAATATTTTTAAGACGCGGTTTGATGGGTTTTTGATAAGAGAAGGGATTAAGGGTTATGGGGAGAGGGCGGGAAAGTGGAACTGAGCCACGACAGATCAGCCATGATCTTATTGAATGGCGGGGCAGGCTCGAAGGGCCAGATGGCCTACTCCTGCTCCTATTTCTTATGTTCTTATAAGAACATAAGAACATAAGAAATAGGAGCAGGAGTAGGCCATCTGGCCCTTCGAGCCTGCCCCGCCATTCAATAAGATCATGGCTGATCTGTCGTGACTCAGCTCCACCTTCCCGCCCTCTCCCCCATAACCCTTAATCCCTTCTCTTATCAAAAACCCATCAACCCGTTTCTTAAAAATATTTAGCGAGGCAGCCTCCACCACTTCAACGGGCAGAGAATTCAGAGATTCACCACCCTTTGAGTGAAGAAGTTCCTCCTCAACTCTGTTCTAAACCGCCCCCCCCTTTATCTTGAGGCTGTGCCCCCTAGTCCTACTGTCTTTTTTGAGCGGGAACAGTCTCTCCACCTCTATCCTATCCATCCCATTCATCATCTTATACGTCTCAATGAGATCTCCCCTCATTCTTCTAAACTCTAACGAGTTACAAGCCTAGTTTATTCAGCCTCTCCTCATAGCTCAATCCCCTCAACTCCGGTATCAGCCGAGTAAACCTCCTCTGCACTCCCTCCAGGGCCAAAACATCCTGCGCAGGTGCGGCGCCCAAAACTGCACACAGTACTCCAGCTGCGGCCTCACCAATGCCCTATACAGCTGCAGCAAGACCTCCCTACTTTTATATTCAATCCCCTTCGCTATGAAGGCCAGCATCCCATTCGCCTTCCTGACCACCTGCTGCACCTGCAAGCTGGGTTTTTGCGACTCATGCACAAGGACCCCGAGGTCCCTCTGCACCGTCGCCTGCTGCAGTTTTTCGCCCCGTAAGTAATAGTCCTTCCTACCATTCCTCCTACCAAAGTGGACCACCTCACACTTGCCAACATTAAATTCCATTTGCCATTTCCTGGCCCATTCGCCCAGCCTATCTAGATCCTTCTGCAGACTCTCCACACCCTCCGCACAATTTGCCTTTCCCCCAATCTTGGTTGTCATCAGCAAATTTCGACACCCTGCACTCGGTTCCCTCCTCCAGATCATCTATATAAATGGTAAATAGCTGAGGCCCCAGCACCGACCCCTGGGGCACCCCACTAGTCACCAACCGCCAATCCGAATAGCATCCATTGACCCCCACGCTCTGCCTCCTATTTGACAACCAATCCTCTATCCATGCTAACACCCTACCCCCAACTCCATGTCCCCTGACCTTCTGCAATAACCTCTTGTGAGGTACCCTTGTCAAACGCCTTCTGAAAATCCAGAAAGACCACATCCACCGGCTCTCCTCCATCCACTGCCCTAGACACATCCTCATAGAACTCCAGTAAATTTGTCAGACACGACTTCCCTTTAATGAAACCGTGTTGCGTCCGCCCTATCAAGCAATTCCCCTCAAGATGCCTCGCTATTTCCTCCTTAATGACGGTTTCTAACATTTTACCTACCACAGACGTTAAACTAACCGGCCTATAATTCCCCGCCTTTTGCCTGCCACCCTTCTTAAACAACGGCGTAACATTAGCCGTTTTCCAATCTTCCGGCACTTCCCCGGAATCCAGCGACGTCTGGAAAATAACCACCAAGGCATCCACTATCACCTCCGCTCATTTCTTTCAGAACCCTCGGATGCATTCCATCCGGTCCTGGGGACTTGTCCACAATCAGCCCCCTCCAGTCTGTCGAGCACCACCTCTCTAGTAACAGTAATGTCATTAAGACCCTCCATTCCTACCACCTTTCCATCGCTAACACCCGGCAAATTATTCACGTCCTCCTCCGTGAAGACAGAAACAAAGAAGTTATTCAAGACCTTAGCCATATCCCTATCCCCTACCACTAGCTCCCCTTTCTCATCCTCTAAAGGACCAACGTTTATCCTAGCCAGCCTCTTCCTTTTTATATATTATAAAAACTCTTGCTATCCTTTTTTATATTAAGTGCTAGCCCAGCCTCATAGCTTCTCCTTCCCTCCTTTATCAATTTCTTTGTCAATCTTTGTTGACATTTAAACTTTCCAATCCTCTTCTCGCCCACTGCTCTTAGCTACTCTAAACTCCTCCGCTTTTAATTTAACACTTTCCTTCACCCTCCTTCGTTATCCACGGCTTATTACCTCTCCTCCTACTGTCCTTTTTAACCATCGGAATAAATTTCTGCTGAGCACCAAGAAAGATCTCCTTAAAGATCCTCCACTGCTCCTCAGCAGACCTACCTTCCAACGCGTTTCCCCCAGTCCACATTCGCCAATTCTTCTCTCATCCTACCATACTCCCCTCTATTCAAACAAAGGACGCGTGTCTGGGGAACCCACTTTCTCCTCCTCCATCTGCACCAGAAACTCCACCATACAATGATCACTCTCTCCAAGAGGATCCTTCACCGCAAGGTCCCTAATTCTACCCGCCTCATTACATAGCACCCAGATCCAAGATAGCTCGCTCCTCGTCGGCTCCAACACACACTGTTCAAGGAAATTATCCCGGCAGCATTCCAAGAACTCCTCCTCGAGCCCACCTCGTCCAACATGGGTCGACCAATCAATATGCAGATTGAAATCTCCCATAACTACTGCCGTCCCATTCCTGCACGCTGCACTTATTTGCGCGTTAACAGCCCGCCCCACCTCCAGATCATTATTCGGGGGCCTATAGACGACACCCACTAGCGTCTTCCTCCCTTTTCTGTTCCTAATCTCCACCCACAACGATTCCACTTTCTGCTCCTTGGCTCCGATATCATCCCTTGCTACCACCTTGATACTATCCTTAATCAGCAGAGCTACTCCACCCCCTCTTTCCTCCTGCCTATCCTTCCTGAACACTTGATAACCCTGTACATTCATCTCCCAGTCCCTGTCACCTTGCAGCCACGTCTCTGTAATGGCCACCAGATCGTATCCATTTGTGTCGATCTGCGCCATCAGCTCATCTACTTTATTCCGAATGCTTCGTGCATTCAGATAAAGCGCTTTCATCCCAGCCTTCACCTGGACCCTACTTGCCGTAACGCCACCAATTGGGACATCCTTTGCCTCTTCCCTTACCTGTACCCTATCCTTAACTTTAGACCTCATAGCGTCACCTACCCTCGCATCTCATCCCTTCATCACTGTGGTGACTAATGACGGCGATGAAAACTCTCTTTCTCTGCTCTTTTTTTGTCTTTATTGAAGTGCATCTAATTAAACGTTGGCACGGAGCCTCCCGAGGCACCTCGGTTTTATTGTCGTAGCATCTGAAGCCAAGACAAACACGACTTTTCTTTAATGACTGAGAACCGACACAATGATCGTCGTGTGTATCGTTTCAATCGCTGTTAGCAATTTCTCAGTTTGATGGGGCCTCGGCCGTTTGAAACGGAACCACCTATTCACCCACAATAAACCATGACCCTTGGCTTGTATCCAGGTGACTGAGCGAAGGTGGCCACTCGTCCCATTAGCCGGACCCGTTCTACATTTTCGATACTCGCCTGAAGCTCCCACAGTGGTTCGCACGGCTGCCTCGCGGCACCAGGGACCCCGGTTCGAATCCCAGCTTGGGTCACTGTCTGGATGGATGTTCTCCCCGTGTCTGCGTGGGTTTGCTCCAGTTTCAAAGAACATCACAGCCTGGAAACAAGCCCTTCGGCCCAACGAGCCGCCATTTCAACATTGTGAGTTCCCTCTTCCACCCGTGACCCTTGTCTACGCTAATGGCACTCCAGAATTGGAAACCAGATTCAGGGGAGACCAATTCAGGGACAATTTGTTACACCAATCAGCCTAAGAGCACATCTTTGGGGTTGTGGGAGAAAACCGGAGGAAGCCCACACAAGCACGGGGAGAATGCGCAAACTCCCACAGACACCGGCCCAAACCCACGTTCCCTCCCACAGTCTGTAAAGATGCGCCGGTTAGGTGCATTGGCCGTGTTAAATTCTCCTTCAGTGTTACCCAAACAGGCAGCAGAGTGTGAAGACTAGGGATTTTCACAGAATCACAGAACACTACAATGCAGAAGAGGCCCATTGAGTCTTCACTGACCCTGAAAGGCTCTGACCTGCCCACCTAATCCCACTTGCCAGCACTTGGCCGTAACCTTGAATGTTATGGTGCGCCAGATACTTTTATAAAGGATGTGAGTCATCCCGCCTCCATCACCATCCCAGGTTCCATTTTCCATGGTTCCATTTTCCTAACTTTTACTCAGCTCACACTAGCTATCTATCTTTTCCTTGAATATCCATGAAGTCCCTGGTACTTGACTTTTCATAGAATCACAGAACCCAACAGTGCAGAAAGAGGCCCTTCGGCCCATCGAGTTTGCACCGAACACAATCCCACCCAGACCCTACCCCCACATCCCTACATATTATTCCCACTAATCCCTCTAACCTACGCATCCCTGGACACTAAGGGGCAATTTCTTAGCACGGCCAATCAACCTAACCCGCACATAGAACATTACAGCACAAACAGGCCCTTCGGCCCTCGAGTTTTTGGACTGTAGGAGGAAACTGGAGGAAACCCACGCAGACACGAGGAGAATGTGCAAACTCCACACAGACAGTGACCCGAGCCGGGAATGGAACCCAGGATCCTGGAGCTGTGAAGCAGTAGTGCTAACCACTGTGCTACCGTGCCTGCCCCTTTTCTATCCTAAGAAAGAGCCACGGCAGAGGTTTCCCAGGCTGACTCCTGGGAGGTCACTCAAATAAGGAGAGGTTAAGGGTGGGATTTTCCAGCCACACTCACCCCCAAAACCAGAAAATCCCACCCGAGGTCAACAGGTCTTTGCATGGTCCGCATCCACCCAACCCGCTATGATTCCCATGGTGGGTGGGATGGGAAATCTCCCCCTAAGTCAGTTAGGATTATATTCACTAGAGTTTAGAAGAGTGATAGGGGATCTTGTAGAAACGTTTAAATTCTAACAGGGTAGATTCAGAAAGAATGTTCCTAATAGTGAGTGAGTCCAGAGCTAAGGGTTATAGTTTGAGGATAAGGCGTAAAGCTTTTAGAACTGAGGTGAGGAGAAATTTCTTCACCCAGAGGGTGGTGAATGTGTGGAATTCACTACCACAGCATGTGGTTGAGGCCAAAACATTGATTTCAAGAAGAGATCAGACCCTTATAAGACCCTTGTCAGACCCCACTTGGAGTACTGTGCACAGTTCTGGTCGCCTCACTACAGGAAGGAAGGATGTGGAAGCTATTGAAAGGGTGCAGAGGAGATTTACAAGGATGTTGCCTGGACTGGGAGGCATGCCTTATGAGGATAGGTTGAGGGAGCTGGGACTCTTCTCCTGGAGAGACGAAGGTTGAGAGGCGACCTGGTAGAGGTTTATAAGACGTTGAGAGGAATAGATAGGGTGGATTCTCGGAGGCTATTTCCAGGGCTGAAATGGTCGCTATGAGAGGACACAGGTTTAAGATGCTGGGGAGCAGGTACAGAGGAGATGTCAGGGGGTAAGTTTTTCACTCAGAGGGTGGTGAGTGAATGGAATCGGCTGCCGTCGTCGGTGGTGGAGGCGAACTCGCTGGGGTCTTTTAAAAGACTTCTGGATGAGTATATGGGATCGAATGGGATTGGGGGTTGTAGATAGTTCTGTGGCTTGGTAGGTATGGATGTGATTGGCGCAACTTGTGGGCCGAAGGGCCTGTTTGTGCTGTAGTGTTCTATGTTCTAAGAAATTAGATATCGCTCTTGAGGCTAAAGGGATCAAGGGATATGGGGAGGAAGGGGATCAGTACATTGAATTTGATGATCTGCAATGATCAAAATGAATGGTGGAGCAGGCTTGAAGGGCCAAATGGCCTCCTCCTGTTTCTAGTTTCTATGGTTCTATTTTTCCAACCTTTGCTCAGCTCTCACTAGTTATCTATCTTTTCCTTAGATCTCCGTGAAGTCCCTTGCGACGGTTTTCTGTGTTAAAAGCACTTTATTAATAAAAGCTGCTGTGGTTTATTGTTTTTTTTTTCTGTAGCTGTGTAGCACTGGTGTAACACATGAACAGTGTGAGATTAACCCCATGGATTGCATTTTGAGTTAAAGTGCATGAGAAATGGTTTCGCATAGGCACAAAGCTTTGTACAATGTCTGGGATATAACAACTAATGGATCAATAATAAAGAGAAACTAAAGGATGCTTTCTAAACCATCGCTCAATGCTAGTACTGTCAGCATTGGATCTGTTAACTCACGTCCCACACCAAAGGTTTGAGCACCTAATGATTTACTGTGTGACGCTGAAGGAGTGCAGCTCTGTCACAGGTGCTGTATTCCAGAATAGATGTTAAACAAGACACCATTTGCTCTCTCAGCTGGATATATAACACCGCACAGAAGAACAGAACAGCCCTCCATCTGGCATCAGTCATTATTTAGAAACATAGAAAAACTACAGCATAAACAGGCCCTTCGGCCCACAAGTTGTACCGAACATGTCCCTACCTACTTGGCTTATCTATAACCCTCTATCTTACTAAGTCCCACATACCTATCCAAAAATCTATTAAAAGATCCTATCGAATCCGCCTCCACCACCACCACCCTCTGAGGGGAAATCTTACCCCTGATGGCTAATGTTACGCCGTTGTTTAAGAAGGGTGCCAGGCAAAAGGCGGGGAATTATAGGCCGGTTAGTTTAACGTCTGTGGTAGGTAAAATGTTAGAAACCGTCATTAAGGAGGAAATAGCGAGGCATCTTGAGGGGAATTGCTTGATAGGGCGGACGCAACACGGTTTCATTAAAGGGAAGTCGTGTCTGACAAATTTACTGGAGTTCTATGAGGATGTGTCTAGGGCAGTGGATAGAGGAGAGCCGGTGGATGTGGTCTTTCTGGATTTTCAGAAGGCGTTTGACAAGGTACCTCACAAGAGGTTATTGCAGAAGGTCAGGGGACATGGAGTTGGAGGTAGGGTGTTAGCCTGGTTAGAGGATTGGTTGTCAAATAGGAGGCAGAGAGTGGGGGTCAATGGGTGCTATTCGGATTGGCGGTTGGTGACTAGTGGGGTGCCCCAGGGGTCGGTGCTGGGGCCTCAGCTATTTACCATTTATATAGATGATCTGGAGGAGGGAACCGAGTGCAGGGTGTCGAAATTTGCTGATGACACCAAGATTGGGGGAAAGGCAAATTGTGCGGAGGGTGTGGAGAGTCTGCAGAAGGATCTAGATAGGCTGGGCGAATGGGCCAGGAAATGGCAAATGGAATTTAATGTTGGCAAGTGTGAGGTGGTCCACTTTGGTAGGAGGAATGGTAGAAAGGACTATTACTTACGGGGCGAAAAACTGCAGCAGGCGACGGTGCAGAGGGACCTCGGGGTCCTTGTGCATGAGTCGCAAAAACCCAGCTTGCAGGTGCAGCAGGTGGTCAGGAAGGCGAATGGGATGCTGGCCTTCATAGCGAAGGGGATTGAATATAAAAGTAGGGAGGTCTTGCTGCAGCTGTATAGGGCATTGGTGAGGCCGCAGCTGGAGTACTGTGTGCAGTTTTGGGCGCCGCACCTGCGCAAGGATGTTTTGGCCCTGGAGGGAGTGCAGAGGAGGTTTACTCGGCTGATACCGGAGTTGAGGGGATTGAGCTATGAGGAGAGGCTGAACAAACTAGGCTTGTACTCGTTAGAGTTTAGAAGAATGAGGGGAGATCTCATTGAGACGTATAAGATGATGAATGGGATGGATAGGATAGAGGTGGAGAGACTGTTCCCGCTCAAAAAAGACAGTAGGACTAGGGGGCACAGCCTCAAGATAAAGGGGGGGGCGGTTTAGAACAGAGTTGAGGAGGAACTTCTTCACTCAAAGGGTGGTGAATCTCTGGAATTCTCTGCCCGTTGAAGTGGTGGAGGCTGCCTCGCTAAATATTTTTAAGAAGCGGGTTGATGGGTTTTTGATAAGAGAGGGGATTAAGGGTTATGGGGAGAGGGTGGGAAAGTGGAACTGAGCCACGACAGATCAGCCATGATCTTATTGAATGGCGGGGCAGGCTCGAAGGGCCAGATGGCCTACTCCTGCTCCTATTTCTTATGTATTATTGCAACCGATACAAAGTTGGGTGGGAGGGTGAGCTGTGAGGAGGATGCAGAGAAGCTTCAGTGTGATTCAGACAGGCTGAGAGTGTGGACATGTGCATGACAGATGCAGTACAGTGCGGATAAGTGTGAGGTTATCCACTTTGGTAGCAATAAGAGGAAGTCAGATTATTGCTGAATGGATGGAAACTGAGAGAGATGGATACTCAACCAGACCTTGGAGTCCTTGTGCATCAGTTGCTGAAAATAAGCACACAGGTACAGCAATCAGGAAAGAAAGCAAATGGTATGTTGGCCTTTGTATCAAGAGGATCTGAGCATAGAGGGAGGGCTGTTTTGCTGCAGTTATATAGAGCATTGGTAAGGCCACACCAGGAGTGTTGTGTGCAGTTAAAACTTGGTTGGTTCTCACTGGAGCGAAAGAGTTTGAGAGGAGACCTGATAGAAGTCTACAAGATTATGACAGAGCATGGACAGAGTGGATAGTCAGAGACTTTTTCCCAGGATGGAAGAGTCAACTACTAAGGGGGGTGTAGGTTTAAGGTGCGAGGGGCAGGGTTTAAACAAGGTGTACGAGGCAGATTTTTTACGCAGAGAGTAGTGGGTGCCCAGAACTCGTTGCCAGTGGAGGTTGTGGAAGCAGATACGATAGTGACTTTTAAGGGACATCTTGACAAGTACGTGAATAGGATGGGAATAGAGGGATATGGGGAAGCATCGGGGGTTTTAAGTCTGGCAGTATGGTCGGTGAAGGCTTGGAGTGCCAAAGTGCCTGTTCCTGTGCTGTAATTTTCATTATTCTTTGTAGGATATCCTTGCTACAGAGGGAGTACAGTGAAGATTTACCATGCTGATTTCTAGGATGGAGTTTTATCTTATGAGGAGAGTCTAAATCGGTTAGGATCATATTCATTGGCGTTTAGAAGAATAAGAGGAGATCTCATTAAAAACTCATAAAATTCTAACAGGGTGAGACAGAAAATCTTGCTCACACAGGGAGTGGTTGGGGTCTGGACTTCACTGTCTGAGAGTGTGGTGGAGACAGATTCACACAGGGAGTGGTTAGGGTCTGGAACTCACTATCTGTGGTGGAGACAGATTCACACAGTGAATGGTTAGGGTCTGGAATTCACTGCCTGAGAGTGTGGTGGAGACAGATTCACACAGTGCGTGGTTAGGACCTGGAATATACCGTCTGAGAGTGTGGTGGAGACAGGCTCACACAGTGAGTGGTTAGGGTCTGGAATTCACTGCCTGAGAGTGTGGTGGAGACAGATTCACACAGTGCGTGGTTAGGACCTGGAATATACTGTCTGAGAGTGTGGTGGAGACAGGCTCACACAGTGAGTGGTTAGGGTCTGGAATTCACTGCCTGAGAGTGTGGTGGAGACAGGCTCACACAGTGAGTGGTTAGGACCTGGAATATACTGTCTGAGAGTGTGGTGGAGACAGGCTCACACAGTGAGTGGTTAGGGTCTGGAATTCACTGGCTGAGAGTGAGGTGGAGACAGGCTCACACAGTGAGTGGTTAGGGTCTGGAATTCACTGCCTGAGAGTGTGGTGGAAACAGATTCACACAGTGCGTGGTTAGGACCTGGAATATACTGTCTGAGAGTGAGGTGGAGACAGGCTCACACAATGAGTGGTTAGGGTCTGGAATTCACTGCCTGAGAGTGTGGTGGAGACAGGCTCACACAGTGAGTGGTTAGGGTCTGGAATTCACTGCCTGAGAGTGAGGTGGAGATAGGGTCAATCGAGTCTTTCAAAAGGGAATTGGATTGTTATCTGAAAAGGAAAACAATGTGCGGGATTATGGGGAAAAGACAGGGGAGTGGTACTAGGTGGATTGTCCAGAGGGGGCCAGCACAAACGCAATGGGCTGAAAATCCTCCTTCTGTGATGAACCCACTCTGTGAATCCATGATTTCAAGACCGAAGATATTTGCAAAGAAATTGAATCGCACGGTTTTAAATTTTTAAAGTTTAAGTTTATTTATTGGTGTCAAAAGTAGGTTTACATTGAAACTGCAATAAAGTTACTGTGAAAATCCCCTGGTTACCACACTCCATTGCCTGTTCGGGTACACTGAGGGGGAATTTAGCATGGTCAATATACCTAACCCGCACATCTTTCAGACTGCGGTTGGAAACCGGAGCACCCGGAGGAAACCCACGCAGACACGGGGAGAATGTACAAACTCCACACAGTGACCTAAGCCGGGAATCAAACCCAGGTCCCTGGTGTTGTGAAGCTCCAGTACTCAGCCACCGAGCTTGTATTATTTTTTAAAGCAAAAATATGCACAGTGATGAATTAAAACATATTTTCTTATTCATGAGTGTCTGCATCTTATAACAGTGTCGGTGAGGTTGTCTCGTAGTGGTCTGTGACACTTCAGTGAACTAACTACCTGTGTAAGTTGCAGCCTGAGGCCTAGCTCAGGCCCCTTTCCCAGATTGGCTGCAATCTGATACAGCACACAGCCTGCATTTTGTAGTTTGCTCTTTCAGGCTCAGAGCAGCAAACCTTGTTGTTCTAAAGACAGCGAAAGCAATAAGTATAGAAAAACGTACCTGAATGTGGAGCTCGAAAGTGTTCTTATCGCTCCAGCAACAAGCCATGGCTGTAGGATTCTATAGTCACCAATCCCCTTCACAGCCTCTCTGTGGGAGGCTTTAGTGAAATGGAGAGAAATGACAGCCTGTGGTTAGCTTGCCTCATGATGTGGGTATGCCGGCGTTGGATGTCTGTGTCGATATGCGCAATCTTCTTGGAGATCCTCTCCACTTGGATCCGGCAGTTTGTGGTGTCGATAGTAGTCATGATGTGGGTATGCCGGCGTTGGCTCCATCACGACTACTATCGACACCACAAACTGCCGGATCCAAGTGGAGAGGATCTCCAGGAAGATTGCGCGTATCGACCTAGCTTGCCTCATGGCAGAGTCACCTGACTGTGCAAAGCTGGGTAGAACACATTGCATTTTCAAAACCCAAGGAGCCAGCTGCTCTATTCGCTTCCTGGCCCTAATGAGTGGGATTTTACGGCTCGTCCCTAAATTGTAAAATCCCGCCTGATGTCGATCGACCTTTCCACGGACGGCAGAGCGGGCTCGTTGGGCCGAAGGGCCTGTTTCCCGTGCTGTGTTGTTCTTTGGTTCGCCTCTCTGATTCCCTTGGGAGGCGAGGCGGTAAAATTCTGACCAATGTCTCTGATATTTATCACCCTGCATGACTCTAGTGGCTATGATCACTGAATGGGAATTTATCAGGTCTTATCCCAGTTAATTAGCACTTATACGAGTTTATTTTGCAAACAGGTGAGTGCAACTCTGGGTCTGGTTAACAGGAACTGCACTTCAATTTCCCAGTGCTTACAGGTAGCTTACAGACACATCTCTCATTCCCCAGGAGTTTGACCGCTCACAGCTCTGAGAAACTGCAGTCCTGTTCATTGTAGAACAGCTCGATCCTCCTGCCTTGATGTATGTCAAAGTCCTGCCTGAGCATCTCTCAGGACAGCCAGATTCTATCTATCTTTGTCTCTGCGGCAGGAGGTCAGTGGTGATGACGCAGGTAGAGGAACAATCAAAACCACAGGCATAACAAGACTCGGGAGTCAGTTCTCAGAGGTTTGACGATTGCACAGAGGTACCATGGCACTCCCACATCCCTCCCCTCACTTAGTGCTAAATTAATCCTTAGGGATTTGCATCCGTACTTGCCCTAAGACTGGAAAATCCCACCTGAGGTCGATGGATCTTTGCACCATGTCCTACCCACTACCATTCCCGTGGTGGGTGGGAAAGAAACATTCCGCCCTCAGTATCAGGGTAAGTATGTCCTAGATCCCTACAGTGCAGAAACAGGCCCTTCGGCCCATCGAGTCTGCACCGAACACAATCCCACCCAGACCCTATCCCCATATCCCTACACATTTTACCTGCTAATCCCTCTAACCTACACGGGTTGTGGGCTTATGGGAATAGGGCCTGGGTGGGATTATTATCGGGGCAGTCCTGATGGGCTGAATAACCTCCTGTGGGGGTTCTCCTATAATTTCTATGATATTATGCCCAGTGGTGCCATTCTTGGTTTGTGTCCCATCACCCACCCACCCCCGCTCCCACCCCGAGTGTAACCTGGGCCCCTGATTACTGAGGACAGGGACGTAAAATGACACGTTTTTCTGTTTGTTCAGACTTCCGCCTGACAGTGTTGGGTAGATGGTGCAAGTAGCTGCTTTTGCCAGAGGAGAAACTCAAGGGAGGAAACATGAGGGGAAGTTCCAGAGGGGACGAAGCTGACCCAATGCTGAGATCGATTTTCTGTCTCTTACTCAGTTCTCTCTATTCCTGCTGCCTCTTGTCAGTTTGCATACTCAGGCTATAGTTGCCCGTTAGGAGTTCCCCAATTGATTTGATTTGATTTATTATTGTCACGTACAGATATACAGTGAGAACATAAGAAATTTTGCATTTTGGCAGGACCAATGGGATGCAGGAGTACAATATCAAGGGTAGGAGTGTTGAGGAGCAGAGGGATCTTGGGGTCCGGGTCCACAGGACTCTTAAATCGGCCTCGCAAGTGGAGGATGTGGTCAGGAAGGCGTATGGTCTACTGGCCTTCATTAATCGAGGGATTGAGTTTAGGAGTCGGGTGGTAATGCTGCAACTTTATAGGACCTTTGTCAGACCTCACTTGGAGTATTGTGTGCAGTTCTGGTCGCCTCACTATAGGAAGGATGTGGAAGTTATTGAGAGGGTGCAGAGGAGATTTAGAAGGATGTTGCCTGGATTGGGAGACATGCCTTATGAGGATAGGTTGAGGGAGCTAAGTCTCTTCTCCCTGGAGAGGTGAAGGTTGAGAGGTGACCTGATAGAGGTTTATAAAATGTTGAGAGGAATAGATAGGGTGGATTCTCAGAGGCTATTTCCCAGGGCTGAAATGGTCGCTACAAGAGGACACAGGTTTAAGGTGCTGGGGAGCAGGTACAGAGGGGATCTGAGGGGTAAGTTTTTCACTCAGAGGGTGGTGAGTGAGTGGAATCGGCTGCCATCGGTGGTGGTAGAGGCGAACTCGCTGGGGTCTTTTAAAAGACTTCTGGATGAGTATATGGGGTTTAATGAGATTGGGAGTTACAGATAGTTCTATGGCCTGGTAGGTATGGATGTGATCGGCGCAACTTGTGGGCCGAAGGGCCTGTTTGTGCTGTAGTGTTCTATGTTCTATGAAATAGGAGCAGGAGTAGGCCATCAAGCCCCTCGAGCCTGCCCCACCATTCAATAAGATCTTGGCTGATCTGAAGTGGATCAGTTCCACTTTCCCGCTTTCTCCCCATAACCCTTAATTCCCTTACTGATCAGAAATCTATCTACCTGTGACTTAAACATATTCGATGAGGCAGCCTCCACCATTCCAATGGGCAGAGAGTTCCAGAGATTCACTACTCTCTGAGAGAAGAAGTTCCTTCTCAACTCTGTTCTAAACTGACCACCCTCTCCTTATTTTGTATTGTATTGTATTGAAGTATTGTTTCTTGCGCGCTATACAGACAAGGCATACTGTTCATAGAGAAGAAAAGGAGAGGGTGCAGAATGCAGTGTTACAGTCATAACCAAGGTGTAGAGAAAGGTCAACTTAATGTGAGGTAGGTCCGTTCAAAAGTCTGATAACAGCACGGAAGAAGATTCTTGAGTTGGTTGGTGCTTGACCTTAGAGTTTTGTATCTTTTTCCGGAGTGCGTGAGGTCCTTGATTATGCTAGCTGCTTTTCCGAGGTAGCGGAAGTGTAGGCAGAATCCATGGATGGGAGGCTGGTTTGAATGATGGACTGGGCTTCATTCATGACCCTTTGTAGTTCCTTGCGGCCTTGGGCAGAGCAGGAACCCAGACCAAGCTGTGGGTGGCTTTGGTTTTTCTAATCAGATAATTCTAATAGCAATGTTTATCAAAGAAACCATGCTTAATTTATTTTATTTATTACCTATTACTCATAAGTAGGCTTACATTAACACTGCAATGAAGTTTCTGTGAAAATCCCCTCGTCGTCACACTCTGGTGCCTGTTCGGGTGTAGACTGAGAGAGAATTTAGCATGGCCAATCCACCTAACCCGCACATCTTTGGACTGTGGGAGGAAATCGGCGCACCCGGGTTTCCTCCGGGTACTCCGGTTTCCTCCCACAGTCCAAAGATGTGCGGGTTAGGTTGATTGGCCATGTTAAGAAATTGCCCCTTAGTGTCCAGGGATGAATAGATTAGAGGGATTAGGATGTATGATATGGGGGGTAGGGCCTGGGTGGGATTGTGTTCGGTGCAGACTCGATGGGCTGAAGGGCCTCTTTCTGCATTGTAGGGTTCGATGATTCTATGAAACCCACGCAGACATGGGGAGAGCGTGCAAACTCTTCGGGAATTGAACCCGGGTCCCCCCGATGCACTCTTCCCTAATCTTTATAGACCCTAATCAGGTCCTGAGATGTGTAGGTTAGAGGGATTAGCAGGTAAATATGTAGAAATATGGAATTGGGGCCTGGGTGGGGATTGTGGGTCAGTACAGACTCAATGGACCAAATGGCCTCTTTTTGCACTGTAGGGTTCCTATAATTCTACGTTCCTCGGAAATTTTCCCTCGCGTCTCTGCCGAGCACCTTATTCTTCCTCCACAGTTTGACCTGTTTGGCAAGTTGTACAGTTTTGCTTCAATTTAAATCTTCCTGAGATTGTAAAGAGTCGGAGAGATGCTGTGAGGTGCCAAACCAAAAGGAAATTGGATGGAATTTAAATGCATTTATCATCAAGTAAGAGGAAACTGCTAATGAATAAATGTTCCCGGAATATATGGCATTGTTCCCACCACATCACATCACTGAACAAAGGTTGATTCATCTGCCTCAACTAAAGAAAAAAAAAAATCACAAGGAATATTCTGGAAGACCCAAATCATGTACCAGCACAGTTATTGATTCTACCTTGCTACTATCTATGAAACTAATATAGAAAGTCTATCCACCTGGCCTGTCTTCTCTGATTCTATGATATTATTCCCAGTGGTGCCATTCTTGACTTGTATCCCGTCACCCCCCTGAGTGTAACCTGGGTGTCTTGTATGGGGATCCTATAAGTGAGGGAATTGGAGTGTGCTCTTAGGACAATGTGCAACTTCTGAGGGAGGTCAGTCTGAGGGATTGCTGTGAGATTGTCCAAAGGGAGAGGAGTGTCAGTCGTGGGTAGCCAAATGGGGACGTGAGGGAGTGCAGAGACAGAGAGCGATGGGTGCACCTTCAAGGTTAGCTGGCATGAGGAATGATCTGTAGAACTATAGGTAGGAAAGTAAATGATGAAGATGATGTAAGGAGCTTACGAAGGGACATAGATAAAGTGAGTGACCAAAGACCTGGCAAATGGAGCATGACAAAAGAAAATTCAAAATTGCCCGTTTTGACAGGTAGAATAAAAAATGTTTATGATCTTGAAGTGCAGAGCTCTGAAAGGCAGAGGGATCTGGGTGACTTGGTGCATGAATCACAAAAGCCTAGTATGCAGGTACAGCGAGAAATTAGGAAAGTTGATCGAGTGTCAACGTGTATTATAAGCAAATGGAACACAGAAGTAGAGAGGTTATAGTTCAGTTGTACAGGGGCACTGATGAGACCACATCTGGAGTACTGAGTACAGTATTGGTCTCCTTATTCTCCTAGGGGGAATTTCATAGTAACTTCATTGCAGTGTTATGGAAGCCTTACTTGCGATTAATAAGCGGTGGTTGTTGAATAACAAGACAGCCACCCTACAAAGATGTCATCAAAGCCTTCAAAAAGGATGGTGTTGAGATGGAGAATCAGCCATGATCATACTGGATGGCAGAGCAGGCTGGAAGGACCTGAATGAGTTATTCCAGCCCCTATTTCCTACATTTCTGCATTTCATAAAAATATTGTTGTGGAGAGGTGGCATTGATTTGAGGCAGTCGAAAGCAGAGTATAGAAATGGACTCATTCACCAACGAATTGTACTTTCTTAATGTCAATTGTGAGCATGGAACATTGACGGATGACATGAGCAGAGATCGGATAGTCATTGGTGTTGTAGATGGAATCTCTCCGACTCTTTACAATCTCAGGAAGATTTTAAATTGAAGCAAAACTGTACAACTTGCCAAACAGGTCAAACTGTGGAGGAAGAATAAGGTGCTCGGCAGAGACGCGAGGGAAATTTCCGAGGAACGTAGAATTATAGGAACCCTACAGTGCAAAAGAGGCCATTTGGTCCATTGAGTCTGTACTGACCCACAATCCCACCCAGGCCCCCAATCCCATATTTCTACATATTTACCTGCTAATCCCTCTAACCTACACATCTCAGGACTCGAAGGGGCAATTATTAGCATGGCCAATCAACCTAACCCACACATCTTTGGACTGTGGGGGGGAAACCAGAACACCCAGAGGAAACCCACAGTTTGATGAAGTCACTCAGTGTGAGTTGTAAAACCAAGAGGATAGCAAGGCAGCAAATCTCTGAGTTGTACTGTCCCCCAGTATTCCACCTGAACAGTGCAAGCGGCATGAGTGTGGAAACTGAAGCCATTTTAACATGCCCTGCTGTTCTGGGAAACCTGCTTTACAGGCAGAAGGAGAGGTCTGTTGAAGGAGACCTCCATTCAAGAAAGTTAAGTTGACCTGGAACGCACTGAATCAGCTACGCAGACAAAACCCCATTCTGATGACCACAGGATGACCTTGTGGTTCTTTCATTCCTCTCAAGGAGAGGCTGGATGAAAATGGTGACATGTACACCAGGGTGAAGGTGAACAGCCCTAAGATGCCATAATATCAATTTATCTATCCATCCGTGTCCTGTCCATCTGTCCATTCATCTATCCATCCATCTATCTATTAGTGTCATAATTAGGCTTGCGTTAACACTGCAATGAAGTTACTATGAAATCCCCTAGTTGCCACACTCCAGCACATGTTCAGGTACACTGAAGGAAACTTAACAAACAATCTTGCTTGATACTTTGTGTGGTTTTACGGTCAAGCTGTGGGAAGCTATTAGTGCAGAAAGCATCATTAGACCTTTCAAAAAATGCGCAAATTCAATTCAGCGGAGAGAAAGGAAGATGATTTTGTTGTGGGGGAATGATTCTGAAAGAGAAAGTGCCAAATCTAATCCAGAGCGAGATCTTTACAAAACCACAGCCAAAATCAACTCGATAAACTCTACATCGAAGAACAAAGACAATAAATTTAATGGTTTTAAAACACTTAAATCCTGCTGAAAGGTATCTTTGTATAATTAATTCATTCAATAAATGAATTAATGCCACATTAATTTAGTCTGAATTACCAGGATTATTTTCTTCACATTTCAAAATGGAAATCACTCACACCGGCCTGTAAATGAACATCGCATACACATACTTAGAGGCTTTGAATGTCTACGGGCAACGGTAATGGTATTTTCACTATTAATCGAGAAACTCTGCGAATGTTTTAGGAACCTTGGTTCGAATCCCACCACAGCAGATGGTAGATTTGAATTCAATTTAAAAAATCTGAAATTAAGAATCCACTGATGACCACGAAACCATTGTCGGAAAAAACCCCGTCTGGCTCGCTAATGTCCTTCAGGGGAGGAAATCTGCCATCCTTACCTGGTCTGGCCGAAATGTGACTCCAGAGCCATGACAATGTGGTTGACTCTCAACTGCCCTCCAAGGCAACTAGGGATGGGCAATGAGCGCTGGCCCAGCCAGTGATACCCACGTTCCACAGATGAACAAAAACAAAAATTACCCTCACAAGTCAGCTTACATTAACACTGCAGTGAAATTAGCATGAAAATTCCCTAGTTGCCAAACCCCCGTGCTTATTTGGGTACACACGGGAGAATTTAGCACGGTCAATGCACCTAACCAGCACAATCTTTCAGACTCTGGGGAGGAAACTGGAGCACCTGAGGAAACCCATGCAGACACGGGGAGAATGTGCAGACTCTGCACAGACAGTGACCCAAGCTGAGAGTCGAATCCAGGTCCCTGGCACTTTGAGACTGCAGTGCTAACCATCGTGCCACTGTGCTGTCCACAAAAATTTGTGATATTTCTTGTTAAACTGGGCTTTGGTTATATTTTGTGAAATTGCGTTTGCCTAAACGGTTCAGTTGCGGTGCTCTATCTCTGCCTCTGGGTTGAAGGTCCTGAGTCTTACGCAAAAATAAAATCCTAACTGATACTTTTAATGCAGTACTTGAGGTGTCTTTGATATGCAGTTAGAGCACTGAAGATCTCAGGTAAATGTGCCAGACCAGGGGAGGACCCCAGAGTCTATTTACGGAATCTTGCTGTGCAGCTGATTCTCACAATCATAGAATCCCCACACTGCAAAAGAAGGTTATTTGGCCCATCGAGCCTGCACCAGCTGCAATCCCACCCAGGACCCCATTCCTGGAACACCACACATTCACCCAGCAAGTCCCCCAGCACTAAAGGTTAATATAGTATGGCCAATCCACCTAACCCACACATCATCGCTGTGTGGGAGGCAAGCAGAACAGCCGGGAGGGAACCCACGCAGACACGGGGAGAACATGCAGACATCACACGGACACTTGAGGCTGGAACTGAACTCAGGTTTAAAAAAAAAGTTTAAGTTTATTGATTAGTGGCGCAAGTGTTGTATTGACACTGCAATGAAGTTACAGTGAAAGTCCCCTAGTTGCCACGCTCCTGAGCCTGTTCGGGTAACACTGAGGGAGAATTTAGCATGGCCAGTGCACCTAACCAGCACATCTTTCAGACTGTGGGGGGAAACCCAAGCAGACACGGGGAGAATGTGCAGACTCCACACAGACAGTGACCCAAACCAGGAGTCAAACCCAGCCCTCTGGCGCTGTGAGGCAGCAGTGCCAACCACTGTGCCAGCATGTACCAGCAGTCACATTTCAAAAGTACGTGATTGATTGTAAAGCACTTTGGGATGATCTAAGGTCACGAAAGACACCAGGTAAGGTAGGTTCTTTCTTTCAGACTCACATCGAACACAGACTGATTAGATTAGGGTTACCCTCATGATTCAGAATTATAGAAGTCCATTGAGCTGGGCGGTCTAGTCGAAAAGCGATGCTAGGAGCTGTAACTGTGTTTGACAGCGCAGTGTTGTCAGGCAATGTAATTGTAAACATTTTTGGGAATTCTAATATGGTTAAAATATGATGGCTGACGATACTCCATTGCTTGCGTCTGTAAACCTCAAGTCTCTCTGGAGATTGCGGCTGAATGTTATTCATTGTGTTTCTCGGTAATAATACACTGTCTGCACATTGAACAGAACAACAGGGACTCACACCACCTTCTGCTAATCCCCAAAGAAACAGGCAAACCATTGGCTCATCGGAATCAACCGCTCTCTTATTATTGGCTGGCCTGTCGCTCTTTGACAATAAGATTTGACTTCTGTTCCTGATTTCAAAGAGAGATCCTCAGCTGAAACTTTTTGTTCGAGGGCTCACAATAGTCTGTGCAGCTTTGGGCTTTTTAACCCTCCAAAGACCATCGCCAGAGCAAGTGTTCAACTTTGCTTTACGCATGTGGCATAACCCTGAAGAAAATGGCATCCCTCCGATTCATTCTGTTGTTGATGTGGGTGTGCCGGCGTTGGACTGGGTAAACACAGTAAAAAGTCTGACAACACCAGGTTTAGTCCAACCGATTTATTTGATAGTAAACTCACAAGCTTTCGAGGTTAGCCCTTTCGTCAGATGAATGGGAGAGTTCTGGCCTCAGACAGAGCATATAAAGCACAGACAGTTTAGAGATTGCTGATTAGAATGCGAATCCTTACACCTAACCTGCGTTCAAGTCTTAAAGTGGCTGATAATGTGAGTGGAAGGAGCACTGATCACAGTTTAAAGAGATGTGTATTGTCTCCAGACAGTACAGTAAGTGAGGTTTTGCAAACCCAGGCAAGTCACGGGGGTTACAGATAGTGCGACATGAACCCAAGATCCCTGTTGAGACATAAGAACATAAGAAATAGGAGCAGGAGTAGGCCATCTAGCCCTTCGAGCCTGCCCCACCATTCAATAAGATCATGGCTGATCTGTCGTGGCTCAGCTCACCTTCCCGCCCTCTCCCCATAACCCTTAATCCCCTCTCTTATCAAAAACCCATCAACCCATTTCTTAAAATATTTAGCGAGGCAGCCTCCACCACTTCAACGGGCAGAGAATTCCAGAGATTCACCACCCTTTGAGTGAAGAAGTTCCTCCTCAACTCTGTTCTAAACCGCCCCCCCTTTATCTTGAGGCTGTGCCCTCTAGTCCTACTGTCTTTTTTGAGCAGGAAGAGTTTCTCCACCTCTATCCTATCCATCCCATTCATCATCTTATACGTCTCAATGAGATCTCCCCTCATTCTTCTAAACTCTAACGAGTACAAGCCTAGTTTATTCAGCCTCTCCTCATAGCTCAATCCTCTCAACTCCGGTATCAGCCTAGTAAACCTCCTCTGCACTCCGTCCTCATGTGTGCGGAACTTGACTATCAGTCTCTGCTCAGCGACTCTGCGCTGTCGTGTGTCGTAAAGGCAGCCTTGGAGACTGTCTGGAGACAATACACATCCCTTTAACCTGTGATCCAGTGCTCCTTCCACACACATTGTCGGCCACTTTAAGACTTGAACAGCAGGTTAGGTGTAAGGATTCGCATTCTAATCAGCAATCTCTAAACTGTCTGTGCTTTATATGCTCTGTCTGAGGCCAGAACTCTCCATTCACCTGACGAAGGGGCTAACCCCGAAAGCTAGTGAATTTACTATCAAATAAATCGGTTGGACTAAAACCTGGTGTTGTCAGACTGCTCACTCATTCTATTGATGCCAGTGTCCAGTCTATTCTGATCCGCGTGGTGGAAATACATGCTTTACCGTGGTAATGATGTTTGTCACCAGGGGACACAATTTGGCCACAGTGATTAAATATGTGTTTGACGGTGACGACGGGGTTTGTGGGTGAGCAGGGTTGCTATCGCAGTCCCGAGTGTAGAAGTTTGTTCGGCATCCACCAAGTAAAAGGACAGGGAATCGCAGCAGGCAAGACCCAGACCATGCAAAGGCCCCTTGTCTGTGGGTGGGATTTTCCGACCTTGGGAAAATCCAACCCACCCCAGGCTTTGGGCAAGAGTTTTTGGTTTAAACCCACCGCTAGGGTTGTCCTGTCTCGTCAGGTGTGAGTGGACTTTTGGTTGGCTGTCGAATCTCCCATAGGGTCCCGCCATGGCGGGTATGGAAAATCCCCACCTCTGTGTGCAGGGATCAACGTCATCAAAGATGCAGAACGCTGAAGCACTTTACAAAGCAACATTTATATAGAGCCTGAAGCACAGTAAAACATCCCAAGCCGCTTCACGGGAGTGTTAGCTGAACAAGAATTGACACCCAATACTGTAAGGAGATAGGGCCGTGAGTCTCTGGAATGAGCTTCCTCGGAAGTTAGTGGAAGCAAAGTCTTTGAAATCCTTGGGCGCTTCCGCTTCCTGAGAAATTGTGTCGGGATTCTGGAATTGGGAGCAGCAGCCTTCGGTCTTCAGCGGAAACATCTCCGCCGAGCCCAGCAGAGAACACTAACCCTCTATACACAAAAACATAGAAGCGAGAAGAAGGAATAGGCCATTTGGCCCTTCGAGCCTACTCCGCCATTCATCTTGATCATGACTGACCATCAAATTCGATATCCTGATCCCCCTTTCCTCCCGTATCCCTGGATCCCTTTAGCCCTAAGAATGATAGAACATAGAACCCTACAGTGCAGAAACAGGCCCTTCGGCCCATCGAGTCTGCACCGAACACAATCCCACCCAGACCCTATCCCCATATCCCTACACATTTACCTGCTAATCCCTCTAACCTACACATCCCAGGACACTAAGGGACAAATTTAGCATAGCCAATGACCTAACCCGCACATCTTTGGACTGTGGGAGGAAACCGGAGCACCCCGGAGAAAACCCACGCAGACACGAGGAGAATGTGCAAACTCCACACAGGCAGTGACCCGAGCCGGGAATCGAACCCAGGACCCTGGAGCTGTGAAGCAGCAGTGCTAACCATTGTGCTACCGTGCCGCCCATATCCAATTTCATCTTGAAATTTTGGCCTCAGTTACACTCTGTGATAGTGAGTTCCACACGTTCACCAGCCTCTGAGTGAAGAAATTTCTCCTCGCCTCAATTCTAAAAGGTTTATCCCTTAACCTCAAACTATGACCCTTAGTTTTGGGGCTCCCCCACCATTGGGAACATTTTTTTTATCTAAATCTAACCTCATTAGAATTTTACAAGTTTCTACGAGATCCCTCTCACTCTTCTAAACTCCAGTGAATATAATCCTAACTGACATAATCTCTCCTCATATGACAGACCTGCCATCCCAGGAATCAGCTTGGTAAACCTTCACTGTACTCCCTCTATAGCAAGAATGGATGGTGACTAGTGGGGTGCCCCAGGGGTCGGTGCTGGGGCCTCAGCTTTTTACCATTTATATAGATGATCTGGAGGAGGGAACCGAGTGTAGGGTGTCGAAATTTGCTGATGACACCAAGATTGGGGGAACGGAAAATTGTGCGGAGGGTGTGGAGAGTCTGCAGAAGGATCTAGATAGGCTGGGCGAATGGGCCAGGAAATGACAAATGGAATTTAATGTTGGCAAGTGTGAGGTGGTCCACTTTGGAAGGAATAATGGTAGGAAGGACTATTACTTACGTGGCGAAAAACTGCCAGCAGGCGACGGGTGCAGAGGGACCTCGGGGTCCTTGTGCATGAGTCGCAAAAACCCAGCTTTGCAGGTGCAGCAGGTGGTCAGGAAGGCGAATGGGATGCTGGCCTTCATAGCGAAGGGGATTGAATATAAAATTAGGGAGGTCTTGCTGCAGCTGTATAGGGCATTGGTGAGGCCGCAGCTGGAGTACTGTGTGCAGTTTTGGGCGCCGCACCTGCGCAAGGATATTTTGGCCTTGGAGGGAATGCAGAGGAGGTTTACTAGGCTGATAGCGGAGTTGAGGGGATTGAGCTATGAGGAGAGGCTGAATAAACTAGGCTTGTACTCGTTAGAGTTTAGAAGAATGAGGGGAGATCTCATTGAGACGTATAAGATGATGAATGGGATGGATAGGATAGAGGTGGAGAGACTGTTCCCGCTCAAAAAAGACAGTAGGACTAGGGGGCACAGCCTCGAGATAAAGGGGGGGCGTTTTAGAACGGAGTTGAGGAGGAACTTCTTCACTCAAAGGGTGGTGAATCTCTGGAATTCTCTACCCGTTGAAGTGGTGGAGGCTGCCTCGCTAAATATTTTTAAGACGCAGGTTGATGGGTTTTTGATAAGAGAGGGGATTAAGGGTTATGGGAGAGGGCGGGAAGGTGGAACTGAGCCATGACAGATCAGCCATGATCTTATTGAATGGCTGGGCAGGCTCGAGGGGCTAGGTGGCCTACTCCTGCTCCTATTTCTTATGTTTCTTATTAAGAACGTCCTTCCTCAGATAAGGAGACACCAAAACTGAAAACTGCACAGAATACTCTAGGTGTGGCCTCGCCAATGCCTTATACAATTGAAGCAAAACCTCCCCATCCCTGCACTCAAATTTTATGATGCGGTCAGACCTATTGAGATCCAGTTTAGACACAGGAAACTGAGATTGAAAACTGAGAACAGTTTCCCTGCTGTTATGAAAGGAATGTTGAAGCTTTTTAAAACTGCTTAACCATTTATTTTAAGTGGTTAAACCCTATTGTTATTGGCACACTTACAAAGTGATTATTATTTTTGAAGATGAGTAATGTATAAATAGGTTTTATTATTTGTTCTAAACTTGTGAAGCTACTATTTAAATCTGCATTGTATTCATTTCTTTACGTCTGGCATGCTTCAGTGTTCGGATGTTTTGATTTAGAATATTCTAACCTGGGAAACTATTTAAATCTGCATTATGTTATTAGAAAAGTTATATAAGTGTGCATGTGTTTTAATTTAGATGATGGAAAGTGAAAATTTAACTGGGAAGATCAGAGGTCAGGACTTGATAATCTACATAATGTTGAGAAAAGAAGGGTGCACGTTTTGAGCTGTGGAAAATCTAAGTGTGTTTATCAATTTTTTTTTGCCTTGCATACTTTACTTATAATTCTTATATTTAACTGATAAGCAGTTGTATAATTTAATATTTAATTTAATGTTTCAATAAAACATTAGGAGAATTTTGCAGTTTAATGGAAAATATTTATTAAAAAAGTAATTTGATTTGATTTACATAGATGATCTGGAGGAGGGAACCGAGTGTAGGGTGTCGGAATTTGCTGATGACACCAAGATTGGGGGAACGGCAAATTGTGCGGAGGGTGTGGAGAGTCTACAGAAGGATCGAGATAGGCTGGCGAATGGGCCAGGAAATGACAAATGGAATTTAATGTTGGCAAGTGCGAGGTGGTCCACTTTGGTAGGAATAATGGTAGGAAGGATTATTACTTACGGGGCGAAAAACTGCAGCAGGCGACGGTGCAGAGGGACCTCGGGGTCCTTGTGCATGAGTCGCAAAAACCCAGCTTGCAGGTGCAGCAGGTGGTCAGGAAGGCGAATGGGATGCTGGCCTTCATAGCGAGGGGGATTGAATATAAAATTGGGGAGGTCTTGCTGCAGCTGTATAGGGCATTGGTGAGGCCGCAGCTGGAGTACTGTGTGCAGTTTTGGGCGCCGCACCTGCGCAAGGATATTTTGGCCTTGGAGGGAGTGCAGAGGAGGTTTACTAGGCTGATACCGGAGTTGAGGGGGTTGAGCTAGGAGGAGAGGCTGAATGAACTAGGCTTGTATTCGTTAGAGTTTAGAAGAATGAGGGGAGATCTCATTGAGACGTATAAGATGATGAATGGGATGGATAGGATAGAGGTGGAGAGACTCTTCCCGCTCAGAAAGGACAGTAGGACTAGGGGCACAGCCTCAAGATAAAGGGGGAGGGCAGTTTAGAACGGAGTTGAGGAGGAACTTCTTCACTCAAAGGGTGGTGAATCTCTGGAATTCTCTGCCCGTTGAAGTGGTGGAGGCTGCCTCGCTAAATATTTTTTAAGACGCGGGTTGATGGGTTTTTGATAAGAGAGGGGATTAAGGGTTATGGGGAGAGGGCCGGAATGTGGAACTGAGCCACGACAGATCAGCCATGATCTTATTGAATGGTGGGGCAGGCTCGAAGGGCTGGATGGCCTACTCCTGCTCCTATTTCTTATGATCTTTATTGTCACATGTATCGGGATACAGTGAAAAGTGTTGTTCCTTGCACACTCTGTTCATAGAGTACGTAGTGAAGAAGGAAAGGAGAGGGTGCAGAATATGGTGTTATAGTCACAGCTAGGATATAGAGAAAAGATCAAGTTAATATATTATTGGACAATTAAAAAGAATTACTGTACAGACTTAAAAAGCATAGAACGAGAGTAAAAGATAGAACTAGAGGATGTGCTGGGGACAGCTCGCAAGAAGTCATCTCACTCCAGTGCCATCTGAAAGACAAATAATGTTATAAAACCAACAAAATGTTGGTACCATATTAACATTTAACTAAACCAGCCGCACTGGCATGTTTTAATTGCCTCATCTTATCAAGTTTGTTACAAAATAGAGAGGGGATTAAGGATTATGGGGGAGAGGCCGGGAATGTGGAACTGAGCCACGACAGATCAGCCATGATCTTATTGAATGGCGGGGCAGGCTCGAAGGCCAGATGGCCTACTCCTGCTCCTATTTCTTATGTTCTTATGTTTAACAATCAATAAAATATTTTTGTACGTTAACACAACAGTTCTGCTGAATCTAAAGAAGAAAGCAAGGAGGAATATGAGAAGGGGAAGGTGATGGAGGGGAGTGGGGAGGAGGATGAGGAAAGGAGAGGAGGAGAGAAGGACGGGAGAGAAGGGTTTGGATTTTACATGTAGCCAGACACATGGGTGGTGAATCTCTGGGAATTCTCTACCCGTTGAAGTGGTGG